>CM052251.1:621451-731895 GCA_028455795.1 Lasioglossum marginatum | reverse complement strand
TTTTTTTTCAGTCCTAAACTTTAATTGGCCACCAATTTTTCACTTCTATTACTAAAATTTATTGATTTAGCTTTTTTTAAATCATACTTAGAATTGTTATTTATCACCACGAAACGACGTAAACAGAGTTATACGATCGACTGGCTAATAGTGGGACATTTACCTTACTTAGTAGAGTGTCGGTTTGCAAGAGCTGGAAGAGACAACTATTAGGAATTTCGTTATCATTGTAACAAGTCCTGAAACAATCGATTCGCTCGTAATGAATTCTACGCCGAGTAATGAATTCGACTCATCGAGAGTGATCTTTAGCTCTCTTTCGGCTAAGTACGGTCAGACCCCAAAAACTGAACGCAAATATTAGTAATCTGATTGGGATCGAGTCGAAAGTCCTCGGATCCAATAACGACAGATTTGACTCACAAATACGAGGACGATTACACGGCTTACGAGATCCTTCGCTTCGGGAAAATAATTAAGAAGGTCTGTATCACGCCTAGATTTGCATTAACCCGGTCTTCGTAACCCACAAAGCGCCGCGCGCCGCGCCGCTTCGTGACGTGTTGCCGCTCAGGATCTGATACTTAATATTTATGATAATTTATGCTATTGCGCGTGGGAGATGCGAAATACATCGTTCTATTAACTGGAGATTGATTTCAATCGTTCAACCCACTACTTGCTGGGCTTCAATTACATTTTGTAACCGTGTAACGGTTTAATTAAGGCTATCCGATTGGCTATTCGAAATACGATTGACTGTGATAAGTTTCGTTGCGTTCATTACCGAATTGATATTTTGTTGAGAGTTTTCCGAAACTTTGATAGTGCAGTGTATGGAACTGGTAATTGAACTAGTTTGGTCCTCTGCAGCATTTGCAATGTTAGGAATTACGAGAAAACTGTGGCGACTACCTTCTACGCTCGCCAGCAGATGGACAAGGAGTCAACATCTTTCCGCTACTACCTGTTCCGTCACCAATTCCTATATATACCGTCTTCAACCAGGTCTTCAAATGACCTTGAGACCTTTGAAGAAGATATTCTGGGGGTCACACTTGAGTGACATACCCTGTATAGTTCTTTGTTATACAGTAGTAAACAAAAGTTCAAGACAACTATCTTTTCAGTAGATTATCGCATTTTATTAGAGATGCTAATACGTCTAATAGTTTCCAATTGCTCTTAAGTGTCGAACTTCAATAGAGTATCTTCTGACGGAATTCGATATATCAGAAGTCGCAAAGGTGAAGATGTTAATCCAAACTGCATCATAAGAACACTCATGCACGATGTAATGGTGTGGACATCGTTCTTGCGAAACGGTCCAGGACTAATTCGAAAAATTAATGGTATTATGGAAAGGTTTCAATATCTGGACATTATGAAGGAAACCATGATACCTCATGTACGTGAATATATGGGAGACAATTTCATCTTCCAGCAGGATAATGATGCCAAACATACGTGAAGAGTTACCCCACAAAATATTAACTTTTAAAGAAATTATTGTTACTTATATTAACATAAATGCCTTTTTCAGAAATTAGTCTTAAATTAATGTCCGCAGCAAATACAGCATTGAAAGTTTCATGCGCATTCTGCCAAAAACTGTTTATGTTTTGAAAGAGTCTAGGTCGTTCGTAGATAGAGTGCACATATATGTATAAATGTTAAGAACAATCGAGAATTGTTCGACGTTTAGTATCTCTAATAAGTGCAATAATCTACTGAAAAGATAGTCGTCTCAAACTTTTGTCCGCTGCTGCATGTGTTTTAATTGATATTTTATGCCACGATTTTTGAGGCATTTTTGGTAGTCTGACGAGAACTACTGAAATGTTTCGCATAATAGTTAATCAGTTCTCAATGGTCTACAAATAGCCATATATTAGAAAAATCTACTTGGTAAGAAAGTTTTCGAAATTCTTTATTTCATGAAGAACTACTTTCATTTTATTGATCTTCTAATAACGAGATACAAGTGAAGCAAGCTGCACATCCACCATCTTCTAGAATGTTGAAAAAACAGTGGATTAAAAACAAACAGTGGTTTTGAAAAAATTCAAATTATTTCTGTATAATAAATTTGCACAACGTTTTTTCCAACCGTTTGTACTGGAGACCGCAGGCGTTAGCATGCATGTATGTATGCTAAACTTGATCCCGGCGTTCTATGGTATTACAAACCTGCATCTTGAATATGCAATATGTCAAAGATATCGTGGTAACAAGTAAGACGTTTCAAGATGTTTTTGCGCGATACAGCAGCGAGTAAAGAAAACACGTATAATGCGACAAGGTTTCGTCATGTTGATCGAGAAACGCCAGAGAAACTCTGAAAGTAAAAGGGAGACAGCAGATGGCTGGCAAGCTGATGCTTCATCTTTGCAGCATCGACACGTGAACCTGCATCGATCGACTATACTCTTATGGAAGCATCATAAGATTCATTAATGGAATTGTAACAAAAAGCTTTGTAAAACGAAGGTGAAGATTGCAGGGATCCAAAGATTTGATGTTTATATCAACCCAGAGGTAAACTTTACTTTACCGGACTCGAAATTTCTGCCTTTCTCCAATAAATTATGATGTATTTGGTATGTAATCCAGTAGATTTATACCCATTTATAGGGGTGGCTGCAGATCGAAGTTTCGATCCTGCAGGATCAATGATTCAGGAGTTATGCTTGCTTGAAGTTGAGCAATCTGCAGTGTTTTGACTTGGGTAAAGGCGCCGCCATATTGGTTTGTAGTGACGATCGCGAGCCGCTTACCGAGCAGAACCGCTAGATGGTAGCATGGGCACACAGTAATATCGCTAACATAGAGAAAATATCTCAGAAAATGTTTGAGAAGAAATATCGTGGAAAATATTTACAAAAACCTAACCCAGACCTAATCCAGAACTAACCCAGACCAGTTAAAAGGCAACATCGTGGCCAAGTCTTCCAAAATTCAAACATCGATCGCAATACCCGCTCGATATTATCAGCATTAACGCGTGCCCGTGCTGCCATCTAGCGGTTCTGCTCGGTAAGCGGCTCGCGATCGTCACTGCAAACTAATATGGCGGCGCCCTTACCCGTCAAAAACACTGCAGATTGCTCAACTTCAAGCAAGCATAACTCCTGAACCATTGATCCTGCAGAATCGAAACTTCGATCTGCAGTCGCCTCGGGTACAAATCTACTGCATTACATACCAAATACATCATAATTTATAGGAGAAAGGCAGAAATTTTGAGTCCGGTAAACTAAAGAGCAGCCTCAACCCAGAATTAATCAATTCATAGTTCTGTGCACTTAAAATTCTTTTCAGAATCCAATAAGGGACTGTCGTAAAGGTTGGGACACGTTTTGTTTTTTAACTAATACAAAATTTCATGGGATAAGATTTACACAAAAAAATGTATACCCAATTCTACTGACAATAACTTTATCTTCCGTCTTTCGCAGTCATAAGATAATGACGTTAAAATATGGGCGGTTAAATATGTAGCCTTCGCCCGGTCAGAATATTAATTATTAAAATTCGATGATAAAATGATTAACATAAAATTTCACTAAGAACATTCATTTACCTTTGCCCGAATTTAATTTAATTTTCACTCATTTGCGCCATAACGATAGCTCTGAAAATTTCACCGAAATTTAATTTCAATCAACATTAACGAGTACAAATTGAAAACATTATCAGATCTTCAATACTCTATATCCACGTGTGTCATCGAATTTTGTACCATCTAATCTCGTAAACACAGATGTTTATAAACTCTACAAGATACCTTGTTTTTTTAATTTTCAATTCAGATTCAATATTTAACGAATTACGTGCAAGTATTGGTCAATTAAAAATAGGTGTTAAGAAACAAAATTTTCCACATATTTATTCATATATGTATATTTTACATTATTATTAGATTTACAAGTAAAGCTTTTACGGATACCTCGTCAACAAAAGCCGACCGCCAAAAACTTTAAAGGGAAGTTTTATTCCGTATGGTGACTTCGACAACATATTTCAAAGTCTTGTCAGGGTAGTATGCAAAACTAGCAGACAGTTTAAAACCGATCAATGATTTCAAACAACGTTTAATAAAAAAACTGGGAAAAATATTGTCTCAGAAAAGTATTAAAAAGTTATGTAATTCTTCACCCGTCAAAACCATTGCTGTCATTAAATATAACAAAGGCGCACCAAAATATAAAAACTGCAAAATATTCATTTTGTGAATATTTTAAGTTATCATTTTTCCTCGATAAGTTTTAGTGAAAATGTTATTTTTGTCAAATAAAACTAAACAGGTTGGTAAAATCCAGTTTGATTTTACTGATATACTTAAGCAAATTTCAATCGCAACGTGAAAATAAATAAAAATCATGCAAAACTTAATGTGTGCCATCATTCGTCCCGGAGTGAACATTGTCAAGAAGAACAGGACCATCGCAACGACGACCGTCGTTTGATCTCTAAAAGCCTCCTTCTTTCGCCACTCGTGAAAATTTCATTTTGCAAATAAAATAGGAAACGAGAGGAAAAAACAGAAAGCGGGAAACGGCGGATATCGCGGCCAAATAAAAGGGAAGGAAGGAGACCAAAATAAAAAAAGGAGAGTACGCTTTCAGTGATTTGCGAGTAAAAGGCAAGCAAAGTAAATTCTATTTGCTTATATGAATAGAAATGCGACTGTCAAGTTGTTAATACTCTTACAGTCACATGGAAAATGGAGAGAAACCTATTGTGAACCAAGAGAGCGTGTAGATGGCCTTTGAGATCGTCTCTCCCTCTGCTAAAAAACGAAATCGTGAATGAAAAATTGTTCCGTAGCACAAGAGTTCACCTGTGCTAGTTGACTGACCTGTTGCGCAGTCAGTAGGGATAGGACTGACAAGACTTGTTCTGTATCATTGGTACGTGCAGATTTCAAATCAATACTTTGCCTATCCTATTAACTGGAATAAAATTTGTATCAATTTCGAGCAAATGGCAAAGCATGTCAACCATTACATATTTAGATTCAGAAGAGATATTTTGGTGGTTTCATTTTGGTGGACCAACCTTAGTTGGTCATATTCTACTGTATTCTGGTATATTCTACTACATATATTCTGGTATATGGTTGGTCTACCAACATGAATAGTAAAATATTTGAAAGCAATTACATTCAACTGTTGTTTTGAGGACACAGCTCATATGTAAAGTAATATTCCTTTTCCCAGAGAGGTGTGTACGATTTTCTCCGGATGAAGAAATTTTAATTAGACAATTTACTGAAGAATGTTTTGCATACTACAAAAAGTATGGACACAATTAAGCAAGAATGAAACTATTTTTAGCAATTTACGTCATAATAATCATACACATAACGTTTAATTCTAATTAAATATTGATCGAAAAATATATAACATTTAATTCAATTTAAAAATTTTTTAGCGAATGTGTGGAATACAAAGGCGAGCATCGTGCTTTTATTTTATTGCATGCAATGGAAACCGTACAATTTGTATCCGGAAAGCGTAAAAGAACTGACGATGAAAAGATGGAAAGGATAGAAATTGTTGTTAATACTCTAAATTAAAGAACAAAGATAAAACTGTTTCTGCTAATAAACTTAAATATTTTCCGGCTAACTTTATCCGATGCTTTTTGTTATCTTCTGCAAAAATTTTTCTTCGATTTTTCGGAGATATTTAAATGTTTCATTGAACCAGCATTACTACATTTTCGTTGTTATTCGTAAACATGATTAGGTAATTTCGCCGCAGCAAACATTATACAAATTTATTACACATAGTGGATAGAGTCTGGGGTGAAGCATTAGTACCGTTAATACCGCGCGCGTATTTATGTAATCATTCCGAGCGAATCTATCATCTACACGTCAAATTAATGAAAATCAAATTACTGATTTAGTCGAACCAAATTTTGAGCGAACCAGCTGGAGCAAGCCTATCACGAATCAAAATGGGCTGATGTGCGCAATGCCCCATTCTGAACAAGCGTGCATATTACTGTTATTGCCGGAAAGTTCGACGACATTGACTCTGGAAAGAGGTATGCCCACCAGAACGAGACTTTTAATTAAATGTATACCGCCCCGGATCGCGAATAGGTATTGTCTTGCTACACAAAAGGGGACAATTATGAAATTACTTTTTTATGTGGAGAATGAAAATATGAAAGTTTCATCTTAGGAGGAAATGCAATTAAAGTAATCGTTACTAACAACATTCATCTCCATTATGGATAAAATAATTAATAGTATTGTTCACTTTTTAGATTCATGTTCCCACACTTAAGTTACAAAAACAGGTAGAAAATAATGATTGCATTCCATCAATTTTCCTAATAGATATACACTGTATAGAATATCATTTTTAGGAATTTAATACTCATTGGTTTTTAATAATATCAATTTTGGAACCATATCCTCATTTTTTCAAATTTTCAAAAAGTTCTCTGCTATGGAAACATTGCATTTGTTTGAAATGATTACAAAATACTTAAATGGTGGAAAAAACATTTTTTTCAAGTGACAACATGTTTAGTAGATACTCTTATGTTTTGTTAGTTCTAGTCTTATAATTTAATGTGAAGATGACACTTTTTTTAGACGTATTTAAAATCAACAATTTTTAAGATATCGGAAAATCCTTTGAGATTCGTTCATACGTCAGTACAACATATTCAAATTTAAATGAAATCCGAATAAGTACTCCAAACAATGTTCGATGTCGCGTGGAATGACTATAGTGATAATGGAGCAAGTGTGAGCGAGTAATATCGAAAAACCCGGATCCTTAAAGAGAATTCCCCCGGACGTTGTCGAACGCACTAAAAAGTAGAATAAATCCGGAGAAAACCGGACGGATGGCAACCCTATCTTCAATGCGATTCAATTATATTTCATTGCGACGTTTCCAGTTTGATAACACTGAGGAATTGCAGCCCGAGAAAGATATAACAACGTCACGTCTAAGTATTAAAGAGATATAGTGACGAGGCTCTCTCTTCCCAGAAACTGAAATCGATTTACTGACGTTGAATAGTGACGCGTCGTCCACTGGCCACTGTATCACCGAGGATCTGACCCACGTTCTGTATGAACCGTCGTACTCTATTTCCCTGTGCTCTCGTCACATTCATTTTTCTTTCTACTGCGATATCGTCCTTTCTCCCCAAGACATCAACAACCTGTCTTCATACTAGACTCGAGTGCCTCCCCCTCGAACAGTTCCGAAATTACCTTTTAATGGCAACTTTCAAGTCCAATGGTCAATTTGAAAAGCTAATCGATCGGGTCCCGAATCTTGAAGCAGATGATCGACGAGCGAGGATCCTTTCAAATCATACTACCGACGCGCGACGAGACGTCTTGTAATTCGACAAATTAAAAAATCGTGCCAGCAAAGTTTTTAATGGTTTATCGATTTTCAGTGAAGTTATTAATGCGTGGCGAATTGTATATGTAAAATGAAGTGAAAATTTTCAAATTTTAATTCTATTAAAAATTCCCCTATGTTTTATAAATGGATGCAATTACTTTCAGTTAATCCACGGTACGAAAAATGTAGTAATGACAAGATAATGATCATTTTACGTAGCTAAACTTTCATTTAAGAATTTATTTTCAATATAAAAATTATTTGATTTGACGTTTTAATTTATCGTGACGTTTCGAATAAACCGAATTTCATTAAAATTTTCCAGATGTGAAAGTGGCACCCACTGTGTTAAATTTCAACTTTTTAGTTTCGGTTGTATTAATTGAATAGGTTTTGTATTTAAACAAATGAAGGTCACCTTCGTTTCTAGGAAAATATTAAAAATACAAAATATCGAGATACGCTGTCATATTGCTAGTAAAATATACTACAATTTTCTCCTCTTCGGTTTCGTCTAATGTTTACCGTTTCCAAAAATAACGCTGGTACAAATGATCGCGAACACCCTGTATATAATTCCCTTTCGTAATTTTTCCGTAGAGTGTAATGTTCTTAAATAGGTTTTGCTCAGAGCCCTCATTTCGCTTGCTACTCTCCTGGAACGTTTCTCTAGGTATTCGAGCAGTCTCGTCGTTACTGCACCTTGCCCCAACGGATATTTTCAACCTTGATCCGCATCGCGAATATTTTCACTGAATTTTTTTTTCCTCGCACCTTCTTTCCATGCATTTTATTTTTCACACCGTATACTGCTCCGCGAGGTCGTATGCGGCGACAAATGAAATGCATAAGACGAGACTGCAACGCTCATTTACAATTCCACGGAGCCGTATCGACGGCTGCGAAGGTAGCGTGTTTCCCATTACGTTTCTAGTCTTGTAAATCGTCTCCGCGTGTCCTGGATTCGACTCTTTGCATCGAGATGTTCGGAGTCCGGAAAAGAATGCATCGGCGAAATCGAACGTACGCTGAGCAGAACAACAAACATAACCGCAGCTGACATACAGGATGTCCCAAAAATGTTGTATTTGAAAGAGGTGATTCGTGAAGTCATTTGAAGCAACTTTTTCCTTTACGAAAGTGTTCTCCGCGGCTTCGTTAAGGAGTTACACATTAAAACGCGGACCAATCGGAGCGCGATTTCGGCTCGGCCAATGTACTCAAATGTACTCAGGAACCAGACCTGTCTAGAATTGTCTGGACATCGTGTCTGGGTTTGTGCTGCGATCGAGTGGAACATTGTCATTTTCGAGTTATTTATTGGCATGCTTGGCCCTTAGAATTAGTTACGGACTTGGGTACGGTTGAAAGTTAAATGTCTTGTTTCGGATCAGGAAAACAAACCAGCCGTACCCCAGTCAATGACAATTGACGCATCGCAGGCCCACACTCAGCGCAAAGGCGACACCAGTTTTGGGAATAGATCTTTGAACAAGAGATCTTTGTGCAGCGTCTTACGAGACTTGCGTGTTCCACAGATTTTGGATTACGTCACGAACTGGTGTGATTCGTGCCCTTTTTATCCCTACCAAAGAAATTATCTCTTCCCGAGCTATGGTAGGGAATTGCAGGAGAAATAGGATTTAGAACGTTAAGATCCTTCCAGGAGAATCGTACGAACCTTGTACCATAGCATACTGAAACGTAGAACGTTACGAAGCTTCTTTTTAGAACAGTATTAACCTTGAATCGTGAACGTGAATTGTGAAGTTAAACTGTCAAGTGAACTGTCACCTTTTCTATCAACTTTTCTATCAACTTTTCTATGGACTTTTCTTATGAACTTCCTTATGGACTTTCCTTATGAACTTTTATTATGAACTTTTATTATGAACTTTTCCTATGAACTTTTTACTATGAACTTTTACTATGAACTACTATGAACTTTCACTATGAACTTTTCTTCTGAACCTTTACTTTGAACTTTTGATCCTTGGTCTTTCTAAGAGTTCACAATAAGTGTTCTTGTTTTACGAATGTGAACTACACAAGTTACTGTGTGAATCAGAACGTTAATTGCCCCTGAGCCAGTCAGGGGCAATCTTGTACTGGACAACGCTCTAAACAAGACCTTTCAAGGAATTACAAAATTTTTCGACACTCTGCACAGGTTGCTACACAAATGATGGCGGTTGAGGAGGCTCGACTATAAAGCAGTGCAGTAGTGCTCACTTAAATTTGCTAACTTATAATCCAAGAAGTATTTGAATAATAAATTTCCGATTCTGGAGAAATGATCTAAACTACCGGTCAAACGTTTGGAATCACAGCGTAAATTCATGGAAACAGAAGGTTTATAAGAAGAACTGAATGCCTTTAGAACAACCAAGACAGATTAACTTGTCAGAAAACTTACGAGCAATAGGTTTTACATTTTGTATTATTTTTTTATCAAGGAATGCGTATTTTTCTTAAAATTGCTCTTTCATTAAAAATCCGCCTTTATTTTTAATAACAGCCTGACATATTTAGGGCATCCTGGCAATTAGTTTTTCGAATGTTTCTAATTTGATATTTTTCCATGCTTCTTGTAGAAGTTGCCAAAGATGTATTTCGAGCGGGTCACAATGCATGAAATAAATGCATATATTAGGAATTCCTGGCATACGGAAGATATCCGAAGTACTGCGGAAGACAATTGAGTAGGTGGGGAGAACGTTGGAACGATGATAAGGAAAAGACCGAAGTATGTGGCTGGAGAGGGGGAAAAATATAAAGCGGATGCTACGATGGCATCACCGACAATTTCGAAGTCACGCACGATCGTTAATCTAAATTCCAGGCCTCATTCTCCACATCCGAGAGAAGCATTCCCATCGTCGGTACGGTGAAAATGCACTCGACATTGCGTCAAGACCTCACGCACCAACTCGGGGGACTTCTGAAATCCACTGAATGCGGTTCACCACCCTGACTCGCCATTTTACCACGTTTTTATTAACTCACTTTCTTGTCTGTCTGTTGGTTTGTTTGTTGGTTTATTTGTCTGTTCGGTACAAATTTTGCGAGACTTGAAACTTTTATATTAAAAATTTTTTGTCAGTAGATTGTCTGGATAAATTAACACTACGGTGCAGTCTTAGTATGCGTACAAACTTCGAGACCGAAATGTCATTTGTCTGGTGTACAGTGAGGGGCAAAAGTGAACTACACGAAAACAATTTTTATTTACCAAAATAATAATAATATTATGATTGCTTTAATCTTTTCGGAAAGCTAAAATATTGTACCTAATATTGTGTGTTTTTTTTATTCTATATGCAAATATTAAATAAAAATACATTTTTGTAAAAATATCGTATGTGTGTTCACTTTTGCCTCTCACTGTACAGACGCTATAGTATCGCTGATGCTATACTAATGTAACTGTCTTTTCAATCATTTTTCTATTAAACTGTTACTAACAAATTCTTAATATTATTTCAGAGTTACGTCGATGTTTTGTTTACTGGCTATTCCAAGATTGATTAATTTGTATCACCTTATAAAAGTAACAAGACTGCATTTGTTCAAATTCTGTGTGGTTGTGCTCATACAGAGAATCGTTTTCCCACGAAAGCATCTTTACAATTCCGATAAATAAGAGATAAGAAATGTCATTTTGAACCATCTAGTAGTTCTAGTGTTAACGCAAAGCGATATTTGGAATTTCAGAATTCCGGCGTTATTTATTCAGAGTTCCGTTATACGTCGGGAACATAAAAATATGATGGCAAAGAAGAGGCGGGAGTAAAATGGAAAAAATTCTACAATCTGTAATAGTGTGGAGTTTTTCACAAGTATCGTGCTAATCTGTTTCTCCTATATTGAGAGATCACTGCAGTCACGCGAATTTAAATAGCGCGATTTCGTAAATTCTCAAACACATTCGAAAAGTACAATTTTAACGATTGTGAGACACGTAGAAACTTTTCTGTACAAGGCTTTCACGAAGTTAATAGCCTAGCATTTTCTCGTAAATGCTGAGTACAGTAGTGCCCTCGCCCCCTCCATTTCTCTCTGCGATTACGTGAAACTGCAGAAAATAGCGATCGTCATAGTATCCAAGAATTTTAAATAAGTAGATACGAGGAGATTATTTTATGCAAATTAAATGGTATTAGGAGCTTCCTCTTGGTGCAGATATCTTTTTCTATTAGGTTGTGTAATATAAAATGTCGGATTTCGATCTGCAGTCTATTGATAACAGAAAGACAGAATTTTATTCCGACTTACATATAAATATAATCTTTTTTTGTTAGCCTCGTGATGAAGAGCTCAAATAATATCCGTGACATACAGAGTGGAAATTATAAAGCGTTACAGACGAATATCTCTAAAAATATTGATTATACGTAAAAATGTTTCAGATGAAGTGCCAGTACCGTTTCAGTACCGTGGGGGACATTATTTTTCCCGGTGGAAGGTGAGGTGAAGGTCAACTTTCTTTTTTTAAATGGAATGTCCTGTTTTTCATACTATGAAACATGAGTGGTACTAGCTCGAAACTACAAGGCAGTTCAGGCAGAGATCCAAAAAGCGGGTCCCTGAATTGTCCTTCTTCGGGCACATTGGTTGAATGGGAGGATAGGACCCAAGGGCTGGATGAGTGGTTGTTTTTAGTGGGTATGGGTGGAACCGAACACCTGTTCTCTCGAGTCCCACACTACAGGGGTGTACATAAATGTATTTTCTTCCACTCATCCTTAAATTAAAAAAAAAATCGATAGAGTATCAAATTCTGAGTATAAAAGTGTTGACCTTCATATGTCCTAAACCTAATAGTTAACGAGATATTATCCAAACAATTTTCAATACATACCTGCTATCTGGAATTTAATACGTGCTCGAACTGATGTCCCGCAACTAGAATATGGTAAGTACATACAGAAAATTATTTCGATAATATCTCGTTAACTATTAGATTTAGGACATGGAGGCCAATACATTTAGGATATGGAGGCCAATACATTTTTACTCAGAATTCGATAGTCAATCGATTCATGATACAGAAAGTAGGTCTTTGCATTTAAAAAAATCAAGGTGACCTTCATCTCACCTTGGAGTGTCCACCTGAAAAAATAAAAGTCCCTACACATGATGTCTCCCTCGGTACCGAACAACTTTCATCTGAAATCTTTTTGCGTGTAATCAATATTTTTGGAGATATTCGTCTGTACCTTCGTTTTCCACATTGTATAAATATAATTTTATAATTTCCATCCTGTATAAATATAATTTTTTTAACAGATATTATTTGAGCTCTTCATCACGATATTATATGGCAATTGTACAATTGTGAACGTATCATTATTTGATGAACATATGCAACCATTTGAAAACTATACATGGTCATGGATAGTAACCCATACATGGTCAGCCGGGCCGCAAGTATTACAAGACTGTAGCTAGTTATCTGCCAGAAAGTGGTACAACCACGTCGCTGTTCAGACACGTGCAAGTAGTACGGCTTCGTGTTAAACCAGAGTGTTCCATAAATCACACATATCCCGGTGCTCGTAGCAATGTAAAACATGTGTGCGGCTTCTTAATAATGATAAATCAAGCTCTTAAATATTTGGTCATCCCATAAGTTCGTGTCTTTTCTCGTGCGGTTGCATATCCATTTTTTTTAAAATATCTATGAACTGTTGTTTTAGGCACTTTCAGAACATCTGACATCTCCTCAACTGATAAACTTCGTGATTTTTGTACAAGGTCTCGAATTTTACCTTCGTCTATCTGAGGAGGACGCCCGGAACGTTCCTCGTCTTCTAAACAAAAATTCCCACCTTTAAAACGTTGAAACCACTTCCTACAGGTACGAGATGAAAGCGCATTTTCTCCGTAAACAGCACATATGTTGTTCGTGGCGATTGTTACTGAACTTCCTTTCCGAAATTCATATAACATGAGATGTCGGAAATGGATACGCATTTTGCTCATGATTTTTCACTGAGAGGAATCACTGTATTCACTATTTCACGATCTTATAACCACGAAAACCTTCTCTATTTTCATAGCTACATGCTGCCGAATAATGCAAATTACGCAAACAAAAAAATATGACTTTTGAGAGCGATAGCGCTCTAGATCGATCTTTTATCTAGCGTTTTTGACTACTGAAAAACCTCATTTTTGTATTATCGAGAAATGAGAACGCGAATCCCGCACACTTGCAATCCTGGAAACGAGTTTACCGCCTTAAGTGCATTGGTTCCTACATCGCCGTATGTGTATAAATCGACGCGTGAAATGTATAAGGTGAAGTGGGGTAAGTGCGTACAAGTTTTTGCAAAGGTTGACTTTAAACTCGTGTATTTTTAGTCTGGTATATAAAAACTTAACGCTGTCGGTATCAAATGCTTGCCACAGTTGCTACTGATGAATTAATATTACATATGATTCTAATTTTTCTTGAGAAGTTTCATTTTGATAGGATATTGTAAAAAATGTCAACTACTATGCACTTGCCCCGAAAATGGGGCAAGAGCGTAACGTAGAATTTAAAAATGCTTTCAAACCTTGTTTCAAGTGCTACGGGGCATGAAAAGAATTATTAACAAGCCTGCTATAAAATGCTTTTTATTGCATTAAATTATATTGTTTAGTTCTATCCATTTTTAAACAAACAAGTACTTTCATGCTGAAATATGAAAGGGGATACAGTGACATTAAAACGAAGTTTAAAATATAAATATGATATTTATTATTAGAAAAATTTTGTCCCTACAAATATAGGGTAAAAAATACTCTACTTACCCTTCATCAGGGCCGGATTAAGCCCAGTAGCAGGAGTAGCAAATGCTACGGGCCCCGCGCTTGCAGCAGAAAATGTTTACCTTGTAAAATTGTGTAATAGCCCTGGCTACCGTTTACAGAAGTTTTTGCTAAAATAAAAAGGTCATTCATTTTTTCTTGTTTTTATGATATTGTCATGCAAAACAAACTTGTCTCCTGGTTACATTTGCTACGGGCCCCGCGCTGGCTTAATCCGGCCCTGCCCTTAAGAATTATAGTACAAAAAGTAAACTGAAATAGTGAACATGAACTGCCTATATGGTACGCACTTACCCCACTGTGATCGTAGACACTTGCCCCATGTAACAATATTTACGGGGCAAGAGCGAATTTGTTTTCACAAATAAATTTTGAAAAATACTATAAAAACTGTTTATCTAATGTAAACTTACATCAATATCTGTTGTACTTACCTAAAACAACAACACAAAATATATAATTAACTTATAAATTATCGCACGTTCAAAGTAACCTCAAAGTTAAGCGAGGAAAACACCTCTATTCTTGGGCGTCATCTGTTGCGAATAGTTCGTACTAACCTACAGTACATTAATAAAACCAAACTAGACAAATTTCGCTCATATTGTAATAAAAATAACCAATTAACGCACTTACCCCACTTCACCTTACACGAAAGTCGGCACGAATTTATGGGATGACCTAATATTTTATAAAATACGAAGATTCTGGAAACTGTGGCCAGTCGTGTTTCTTAAGACAGAACAGAACTGATGGAGTGATTCTTCGAATTCAACGATGTACGGTATGTTGACTTTCGCGTGACCTTCAATGAGAACGAATTTACCGAAATTACCGTGTACTTGAATTTTGTGTTCATGAATATTTCAGATACTTTCAGGGAATAATTTTCCCCGAGTGTATACGAGGTGGTCTGAAATCTTTGAACATTTTAGCCCGCATATAATTAATTATTGTTATGTATTATACTTATTAATATAAACAAGTTTATAATATCCTGTAGGGATATGGAAATGTTAATAGATAGCGTAAAGACCTCGTTTGCCGCATTATCCTTTGTTCTATTGCCCTGAATGGCTGGAATGCGATGGAATCCACGTTAGTATAATCGAGTGACGTTCTCAGATAGTGTGGCGTATACTCGCTGCATATTTCTAACTACTTGTGTCATTTGGCTCTGCTCGAGTATCGAAATATCAGCGAAGGTGTAGCAGCATTTAGATTGCAAAAGGGGGTGGTATAAAATTATATATTACAATAATGTGTCGATATATTTGAAAGAGATCTGCACAGTATTTATGAACAATATAGCCCAAATACTGTTTTGGTTTTTCTTAACTTTTTATGAAATTATTACTAACATATCTTAACTTTTTATGAAATTATTACTAACATATTTTTCTGATTAAATTGATACCAAACACGATACAGTTCAGATCATATTTTCCGATTAAATTGGCGATTCAATCGAATCTCGACTATCCGAATCGGTTAAATCTGAATTCATCATTATTCCAATACGTGTTTTACATGTAAACGGCCCAATCTAAAGCTAGCCACATATAACATGATTTATTGAACAAAGCAGTAAAGATTTAATCTAACACTGTAGATAGGTAACTGTTCTATTATCCGAACACTAATAGACTCACTCGATGGCATAAAACTATTTGTTTTAATGTTGTTTCTTTTTAGAGAGCTCAAGGTCACCTTCATTTGTTTTAAACAGGACCACATCTTTTTGAACACTCACGATGATAGTCTCTTTCATTACGAGTTCATTGGCTATAATTACTTTTAGGTCATTCAAGGTCACAGTTTTTCACTTGCTATATTATGAATAATATAATCTGCGTGTATAGTCTGCGAAAATAGAGGGTTTTAAAATGAGTTCTTTGTTATTGTACGTTTTTTAATTGTCATAGTTCACATATTGAGAAATTCTCGAGGATCGGAAATGCAATGTTGAAATACTTTTTTGATCCACTGTAGATGCTGTTTTGGAGGAAATAGTTCGGATCACCTTGTACGATGCAACCTGCACAACTTCTCCTTACTTTGACTCGTAGAACACGCCGGTACATATTTGACGGGAAAAGTCTGTGATACTCTGTATAATGTTCACTTCAAAGCAGAAAAAAGTTTCATGATTCCAAGGGGCACGTGTGTCCTGGATAAGAGAACAGACTTCGACGCTGCCAAGTCCACCATGGAATATTACGAATTCCAGGCGTTCGTCGGAGAGAGTTTTTCAGCTGTGTGGACATATTCCGGCAACTTATTACTAATTCTGACTGTGTCAGGAGGCATCAGTACAAGAACACATCTCGACTACGTGCCGGACGCCAGTTTAATTTTACGATACACACGGAGCCGGAGTTTACTGAATTTGACAAATTACTGAACGTAAATAATTCGTTGCAGAAAATGAATATTATTGATTGCTTACCTCTTCCCACAGAAGTATTTTCCATTGCAAATCGCCACTAAAAATTGCTGTACAATTATTTAAAATATTTCTTACGTTATTAAATTTGTTTGTATGTAATAAATAGACTGTGGAACTTTATGCAAAATAAAAATGTTTTGCATTGATTGTGAGAAGCAGGAATAACATAAAAATTGATTTCATCCCTTAACGACTTTGTTACATTAAAAGCAACATTACAACATTCTTGAATTTTTAAAATCTTTTACTGTTTTATATTTCGCCCAACCAATTTCTCCATAAATGCATGAAGATCCGCAGACTAGTAATAAATTACTAAACAGTTCAATATTGTACGAGCTACTATATTAGTTCCATACGCGCAACATGAAAAAATCATGTAGGTTAGAATTATTCTGGATTGGAAGAAATGACTGTTTAAAAAATAGTTGTTTAATAAAAATAGTCTAAAGTTGACAACATGTGAAAAATGTCTGCAAGGACCGGTTTTTAATGTATAATAAATTCGTTGATTATCACGTCAATATGATCCTTCGTTGGTGAGTAATATTTTCATTGTTATGCAAAATTATGCGTTGCGCTAAGCCAACGCAGAAATGATTCGCAGAAATGATTCGCAGAAATGATTACTGTCATAGGTTCTATTGGTGAGAGGAATCTGTCTGTATTAGGCTTCGTACAGACCTAAACAGCGCGCCGAACCGCGCGCCAAACCGCGCATTTCGACGAACATTTCGCCGCGCCGAACGGCGAACGGAACGAGTTTTTGCTATTTCCAGAATTTCTTTCGAACAACTATGGAAGCTGCAGCGGTGTATACTACACAAAGAAATACAGAAAATGTTGGCAGTTTATTTAACCGCGGTTTGGCGCGCGGTTCAGCGCGCTGTTTAGGTCTGTACGAAGCCTTAAGTATGCAAAGAAAATAGACGAACGGAATGAGCAGAATGAGTTTGTCGTTGAAACAGGCGAATGTAGAAGTTCATTTCCGTTTTAATCCGTCAAGTGAAACAAGTTAGTTATTTCTGGAAAAAGTAGTACGACTCAGTCTGTACCGAAACAGGTGGTACAGGTTAATCTATCCTCAAAGAAAGGAATTTTTTCCACATTACTCCCGCCTCTTCTTTGCCATCATATATTTTACGTTCCCGACATATAATGAAACTCTGAATAAGAAACGCCGGAATTCTAAAATTCCAAATTTTGCTTTGCGTTGACACTATAACTACCAAATGGCTCAAAATGGCAGCTTTCAGATTTCTTATCTCTTAATTATTGGAATTGTAAAGAGGCTTTAGGAAGGAGGTAGGAAAACGATTCTCTGTATGAGCACATAATCACGCAGAATTTGAACAAATGCAACTTGTTATTTTAATAAGGTGATACTTATAATTTGGTTTGACTGTTTATGTGTCACATTTTGCAAGGATTTGCCATTTTCGATTGTAAGCGGTTCGGCTGAACGACCTGTGAGCCTGACCTGAGCAACTTACGACTCGCGAGCCACAAACGACACCTCCCCTACTCCTGGGTCTCCTCCACCAAACTCCTGTAGAATGTAGAAGGAGGTAGGGGGATTAGGAGTGTATATATGAGGATGTAACCTCGCAGTCACGCGAAGCAGAATAAGGTGGGGACAATATGAAATATTTGATAGTGGAGAAACCGGTATACTGGTAGTGGGGGAGGCCAGTGTTGCCCAGGCCTTACGGAATAGGATATGTCCATAGAGACAGAGGGAGGCCTGATTTGATGCGTCAAGCTCCACCACGGGAGCAATACGAACAATAGAACCCCGGGTGGCGTTTAGTATCGGGCGCAGAGGAGAGAAGGGTCTATGGCCTTGGGCGGTGGGGTTTTAGTGGGTATGGGTTAGGTTAGGTTAAGTCCCGTTTTCCTCAAATACCAGTTTAGAGGGTGCCGAGTCCCACAATACCTCCCAACCATCATCTTAGGGGGGGGGGGGTGTACGTAACAGTATTTCCCCTCCGCCCTAAAGCAAAAAAAAGGGCCTGCTCTAACGTAACGGGGAAATTCTATAAAATAGTGAAACGTCGATCACTTGAACACCGTCTGGGGAACAATTGGACGGCGGTGTTGTTAACTCAACGCCGCGCTGCAAAATACACGTCATTTAAAGTCCGTTGCAAATACAATCGAACTGGTTTCCACGGGCCGACCTCGTCATGCCCGCAATGCTCATCCGTTTCGTAAAAATCACATTCCCTATTGACCGCAACCGGACCGCAATGCGCACAATAATTCAATAAGCCAACGCGGTAGCTGAAGGGTTCTAAATTTCCCGCAACCCACAAATCTTTTCATCGGGGAAAATGTAGCAAGCAGTAATCCATGCGTCGCTCTTAATTGCGTCTGTTCCGTCGACATTTCTACTCGCATAAACTCGCTATTCATTATGAGAGCCGAGTTTGCGAATCGATTGACGGAAGTTACTTTTCAAATTTCGGTTGAAGAAAAAACATGTGAATCATGTTTACGGGCGAAACGTTCTCAATTGTGCGGAGCACGAGAACTTTCAAGGCACCGAATACGATATTACGTTCTCGCGGAGCTCGTGAATGAGCGCGATAACTGAATGGGATTTTCCGTTTATTTTCACGCCAGAAGCACCGAGCAATCAAACCGAACCCCTTTTTCTTACAAAAATTACAAAAGAGCATTTGTTCAAACATCGCCATAGTCGGGAACTACAGTTTTCTATCGGGAAATATCTGACGGAAATATATATTGTGGATATAACCGTTGAAAGAATGATTTGAACGTTTATTAATAGACTGCGGATTTTGTGCATTCGTAACAACAATAGGTGAAATACAAAACTGTGAACGCATTAGAAGAGTTTAAGAAGTTGCTATACTGTTTTCGGCCAATTAAAATTTTTGGAAGTACATTTGTATTTCATTTTTGTTTAATACAAATTGACATACAAATTGTTTATGTTACATGAAGATCCGTGGTCTTATTAAGATATAATAGTATACTATACATATAGTGAATTTTATACGTAAAGCAATCATTAAAATACGGTTAAAACGAACATTTTCTATTACTTGATCACAAATGACCGAAAAATAGTGAGTCGCGTTATGCGGGACACCCTGTATAAAGTATTTTTTAGACAATTTTTTAGTCCAATTACTATGCCATTAAGCTAACTTGTTAATTCATGAATTAATTAATGAATCATTTCATTTTAATTTCAATTGTTAAAAATTTATATTGATATTCCCAAACTCTTTCTTCTTACTAGAATATCTTTTTCAAGTTAAAAATGTTAATATTCTACAATAATGTAATTAAAACAAAACGAAGGGTTCTTGTCCCAATTAGTGTGGAAATGCTACATAGATATATCCTTTAAAAATGCTTTGAACACATTAGTGTGCCGTCAGTTAATGTGCTATATTTGTGTGTCTCCAATTAACGTGTCTGTTTAAATACTTCTTTTTAAAATAAGTGTTTTCACGAAGGTTTTCGTTATAAAAGTAAAAATATGCGAACGTGAAATATACTGTACAATATAAATATACTGCTTGCGTATAAAAGTGGAATTAGGTATTGAAATTATTGGCAAACGTTTCATGATTTTCTCGTTGAAGGTCACGTGAAGGTCAACATATCGCACATTGTTTTTTTTTTATGAGCTCTAAGACTGTGTAATGAAAATATGTTGTCCCATTTACAGAAACTTCGATGATCTTGAAATCTCGAAAGAAATGACCTTAAGAAATTCATGTTATATGAAATACATTATAGCGTAAATTTATTTAGTTCCGTTAAATAGACGTTCCTTACATGTTTTGACAAGGTATTTAGATAAAGTTTTCGAAAGTGTAATGTGCATCTTTAGAAAAATGTTTAACGTATTCAAGAGTTGGAAATCGCAATATCTTCCTTTATAACATATACATTAATTATTTAATTTAATTTAAGAAATACATCCTCTATTTTTTCATGTTAATCTTTACTGCACATTTAAATACGAAGGCACATTAATAAAAACAGGCTGATCAATAGCGACAAGTACCCTAATTCCCCATTTTAGATCGCCACGTGTTGTACAGGAACCAGCAAAAAATCAGTTTCCAAGTGCCTGAATTTTCTCGAGTCATATCGATATTTTTTTGATCGACTGTGACACTCAATTGTAAATTTCCCGTGAAAAGGTGGTAGCATCTTTGCGGTAAGATTGGTCAAATCATCCGTCAAAATGCAAGTATCCGTGAAGGGATTCACGAGCAGGTAGCAAACAGAACTCTGACGAGGGAAGCGATCATCCCCAATAGGAACATAAATTTCAGGGGCAATTTCACTCATACAGGTTACTAGAAGGGCGTTGCGGCCGGTGAACCCTCGCGTTCAGCAACACCGTATCCGTCGTCTGAGCATTGTGCGCGGACGGATGGAATTATCAACCCCCAAAGGCTCGTAACTCCTCCGGATACCGTGTGTGGACTGTATCATTGTGTATCGTGACACTATATTAACCTGTACAACTTCTATTGAACACTCCGCTATGATGAACGTATTTTCCATCGAGACCGAACCGAAATGTTTATCGGGAAGATATCCGATATACTCGGTCCAATAAAGGACGTATTAGGGACTATCTGCTCAATTGCTACAATTGCTAATACAAACATTTTATGTATGAATCTACCATGAATAAACAAAGACAATGTAATAAAAAAACGTATCTGCGTATATCTTTATTGAATCACCAATTTTTCCCGAACTTCATACTTGTCATTGAGTTACACTACCGATTTGGAATTGCAAAAATAGCGGAACATCCGAAAAAATATTTTTGTTGTCTGACTTGTCGTTGAGCTGCACTGCTGCATTCTCGAAAATTTTTGGACCGTCTGGCTTGACGTTGAGTTGTACTCCTGAATTTTCGTGCCACCTCCTTCGCTATCATAATCGCCCAATACAAAGTTCAATTTTCGAGATTTTTGAAAATTTTCGGCTTTCTACTAGGAGAATATAACAGAGAAAGAGGTGGCACTAAAATTCAATAGTACAACTCAACGTCAAGCCAGAAGACCGAAAAATTTTCGACAATTCAGTAGTGCAACTCTACGACAAGTCGAGCGGCCGAAAATTTTCCGCTACCTCTTTTACTATGATATTCTCGTAATACAAAACTGAATTTTCGTCTACTAGATACTATTGTCAATGCGTTTTAGGTGCTATCGTCTGCGATGCGAATAGCGACGTTCAGTCTTCCCATCGATATTTTCGATCTACCAAGTAGGTCTAAACGTGGTACGGGCCTGAGGAGGCTCGAGAACTAGGGCCATCACGAGGAGCGAGACGCGCGGCCGTGTCAAGGAGTCGTAGCCTTCGAAAAAATCTGGGATCGAGCAGTTAATTCCCAAGTTTAATCTAAGGCAGGGCCCGCTAGATAGCCTTACTGGCGTGTCCTCTAGCGGGCCTAGAACGAAACGCTCCCTTTCCTTTTCCTCCTCTTTCTCACACAACTTTAGCCGCCGCCAAAAGAGGAAGTACATATTCATTATGCCTATTTAAATCGCTTCTTGCAATCGATGCAATCAATTTCTATTTTCCATAAAAATCCCCACTACACTGATTAATTGCTCCGTCCCGAGCTCCGCTTAATAGCACTTAATGGCTCATCAGTGCTCCTAACTACAAATACCGGTAGCAAAACTACTAATGACATTGTCGGATGAGAACACGTCGTTCCATTCGCACGGCATGAACGTGACACGCAGCGTATCCGAGGAACATCAAAACTCAATCTACGATGGTGGTAGGTGGTAGTGGTGGTACTGGTGAAAACAACAGCTTCCGTACTTTCGAGTTCACTACAAGGAAAGGCATAAACCTCCGGAGACATGAATACTTAAATAGATTAGCAAATGTAAAGTGGAGACCGCGACCTACTTCGCTCGTCCCCGAAGTAGCTGCGATATACTACTACTTGGCTGATGTAAAATGAAAATTATTCGGATTGTCTGTAAACTGTTCACCCCGTTTTACATTCCAGGAGGGAGGGGGAAAAAAAGTTTCAATACCTGTTTCTCGAGTGACGTTGCTATTCTGCTCGTCTCAAAACTTGCACCACTGACGTGGTCTCCGACAATCTTATTAAAGTTGCCTGAGTGGCGTATCTATTCGCTATGTGCTGCTAAAAAAACTTTGTAGAGGTTACATAAACCTAGGAACGATAAAAGTTATCTTTTGCAAATTTCCTCTTGTGTAGAATCATATAATAATCAGTAAAATTTTTATTATAATTTTTCATTGGAAAATTTTGGGAATGATGGACGATAATCTTTTATCTAGCGCTTTTGACTACTGAAAAACCCCATCTTTGCATTATCGAGAAATGAGAAGGCGCATCCCGCGCCCTTGCAATCCTGGAGAAACGAGTCTATTCCCTTAACACCCCGTCCTCCTTACTTTTTCAGGGTTTCGCCCCCACTTCTGGTGCTTTACCTAGTACTTTATCCCTATTTGAGGGTGGGCGGATCTAACACTATATAGGTGCTTGAAGCGAGTCCAAGGATTCGCCAAGACCGCACGTGCTTGACGACCCAACCTTGGGTTTTTCCAGACATCTGGATACTGTACGCGCTGTAGCTTCAAGCACCCAGCTGCCGCGCTGAGCCCAAGAGACGACAATTTTAAGCGTTTTATGGCAAGGGTCTGCATCGAAGGTATCCAGGTACGAACGACAATGCTATTATATTAATTGACGATGACAGGCTCAACGCAATAGCCAAACTACAAAAGGTCACGTACCGGGCCCACTGCACAATAGCGACGTCGGCTAATTGCCCACGCTCTGATCGGTCCGTGTTAAGACCAGGAAAAAGTTACTTCAAATGACTTCAAATGATCTCAGGAATCACCCCTTTCAAGAAATTACAACATTTTTGGGGCACTCTCTGTACCCGGGAAGACCATTTACAGTAAATCCTCTATAGTCGCAAGAGCCTCGGGGAGGTTCGTGTGCACTGTTCATTGACGGAGAATAGTTTTTTGAGGTTCAAAGACCGAGCCGAACGTAGAAAAGGACAGCGCGTGTAAAGAGAGACCGCGCGCGGCCGACTCTCCGCGTCTCTTTCTTTCCCATACGCTTTCCTTTCTTGTGCCCGAAACTTTCATCGTCAATTAAACCACGTAATACAATTGAAATTATATCGAGTTTAGCGTCATTTTAATCAGAAAAATGCCACAAATAAAGTGGTGCAAGTCTCATAAAAAAATAATGAAAAATAAAAAAGTTTTGTCATTAGATTAGTAGTGGTTTACACCGATATACGGTGGAGGGGATATTTTTTTGCCTTCAACGTGTACGACCTTTTTGCGACTATAGAGGATGTACTGTATATAGAATTGAAGTTTCAGACTACATTTTTCAGTTATTTGGATGCTTGCAAAGCAGATTGCAGGGTAAATGTTACGTTGTCAAGGTCAACATTCTGAACAACTTTTTTCTATATAACTACCGGTCGCTCGGACTTAGATTTCTTTAAATTTAGGTTACAAGTACACTTCGTTCTCGTACAAGCTGTCACTGAACAATAATTAAATTATACAGAATCATAGACAAGATTTCGAAAGGAAGGTATAGTCCAAATAGGTTGGTAGTTAGGTTGGTGGGGTGGGGGGAGGGGTGAGAAGTACAATTTCTTACAATATTCCGCATTTTGATTTGGGACATGCGTTATTATATCACACATATATTACCGGTCGGATTACCAAACCTAATCCAGACTGACATGCTTACATACGTCTAATTGTGTGAGTTCATTTCCACGCATATATTAGTCGTTTTAGCCTTCAATACTTAAGCAGACCCTACACGGTCAGTCAGAATGATATTCAAGTCGGAGATTGACATTCTGATTGATCGTGTAAGATTAATATTGACGAACTAACGGATTTCCAGATATTTTAAAATCCGAGCTTCAATCACGGGAAGTGGAGGGGAGACTGATAGTCTGAATGATGGTGTAGTGGCAACCGTCAGTCTTATGTTCAGTCTTGCACAAGCAGTCATGCACTGATAGTGAATCTCTGATGACTGTATTCCTTCTGGATAAATATGGTGCTACCTTGGTGACCAATGTGTTAAAAAGATTTTCGTCCATAAAGAAGTAATTTTTATAGTCATCTAAGGCATTGGTTGCTGAGATTTCACGTAGCAAGGTTAAATGACTATGCTGATCCCGTTTTTTATATCACTTCTTCATCCATACTGTGCGTTCCACTTTTCTCCTGCTGCCCAATGCCAGGATAATGGCCAAACAAGCTTTTTCTTCATTAGACATTGCGCCAGATCCGCACTGTTTGGTGTCAATGTTAACAGAGCTAAAATTACATCATTGATACTGTCAGTCTGACTGATAGGTGTAGGGCCCTTCGCGAATGGCAATCTGACTTTTCTATCAGACTGTGTAGGGCCCGCACTTACAATAACTGAGTGGTATATTTTTGAACCTTTTTTTGTTCATAACTTTTTAATAAAAAACAAGCGGCGGCAAGAACCTCTTGGTTATTACTGAGAAAGGTGACCTTGACAACAGTCGTCAAGGTCAAGGTCATCCAAGCTGTCTCCCCTACATTCACTGATTGCAGTGCGTATCATTTCTCATGACATTTCCAATTTCCCCGAATAGTGGATAGACTCTTAGAATTCATAAGATTTATGGTAGAACTTAAATACAGCCTTTGACTGCATGATCCACCTAACTCCCTTTGAACTGTCAAAGGTAAATTAACTCTGCCTATTCACGAAGATTATTTTATGCTCTTTCCCCAAAGTATTATAACTTTATTTCGCTTTTTAATCTCCTGATTGACTGAGAGTATTGTTATTACCGCTGGCGACCTTCTCGTATCTCTGTCGTTCCAGACGTATTTCATCTTCCCGAGGGGATGCGTTTCTTATCTTCTAAAAACAATTTTATTTACCTTGAAGGTTCCTTTCTTTCGTGCACGGATTTTTCCGAGCAATTCGACCGTTTATTCACAGTTTTTATTCATCCCGACCAATAGAATTTCACGCGAACGTCTGCCAAGGTAGAAGAGCGCTGATAAGCTTTTGCTTTTAAACGTTCCGGACAATAGGCTTGCGTGCAGCGACGGACACTTCAATACAGAGCTCGAAGAGGAACGCTTTACGTAATTAAACCGTGATCTTTTGTCTCGATAAAGCGATTAATTTGCGATGCTTGCTGCGCTAACTGAAGCAACGCGGTAAGTTAATCAGACTTACGAGGAAGTTTTCTTGGAGGATGGCCCGAGACGAGCGTGCAGCTTGCTGCCCTTAAATATAAGGTGTGTCTTCGGAATAGCACGCTTTATCTTTCATCACCATCCACTCTCGCCAGTTTCAGAGCCACCTTTTAAGAGAAATCTCTCGGAATCCTTCACTCTATCCGGGGACGCGCCCCATGGAGAGCATTCCCCCAATTTGTTTAAAGTAACAAGAGGGGAACGTTCACAACTTAAAAATTTTCCAGCCCGCTAGCCACGGCTGGTTTTGTTTTCACGCGAACCAACCGCACGAAACCTTCAATA
Organism: Lasioglossum marginatum; assembly: GCA_028455795.1. Lineage (NCBI taxonomy): Eukaryota > Metazoa > Arthropoda > Insecta > Hymenoptera > Halictidae > Lasioglossum > Lasioglossum marginatum. The sequence continues at coordinate 705,660 of CM052251.1, read as the reverse complement.
TCGGATCGGAACGTAATCCGCATTAGATGAAATCTTGATTTTGAGATGCTAAGGGTTGCGGGGATAGCGGAGCGTTAACCCGGTAAAGTCGCAAGCGTATTTTCCAACCCCTTATTGGCTTGGGCAAGGTTGTCCCCCTGGTTATCGAGGATTTATCTCCCGGATGCGCGTGGCCCATCGATTCCTCTTCCTTAGCGTAACGGGGTTAAATCGAGCGTCCCTCGCGGATGCTGTCGTTCCACCCTTCTACCATGCCTCACGACCTTTATTTTATCTCGAAGCATTTTTCTCCGGCTCGTCTCACGCGCTACCGTTCCAACGACAGAAAGCAAACACCCCGTTTGCACCACATTGCCTGTGGTGCTAGCTCTCGAACATCCCGTTCTCATTCTTTTCACTTTCGCTTCGAAATTGGTCACGGGATTGGGGTATTCGGGTTGTTGTGAAAATGTCCGATTTTTATGTCAATTCTTATTCGGAAAAATAAACACCATTGTAACCAATATTCCCCGTCAATTCAGATAAAAATTGACAAATGTCGGACACATATTTTCAAAATCCTTCATCATTTCAAACATTAATATTCCATTGTAGAAGCTCGCGTTGGCGATGTTTATGACGGGGACGTCGCTGATTAAACTTCACTTTCTGGGACCACAAGTTTTGCACTTTTTTTGTACAATCCAAAAATATAAGTTTTAACACTCGGAGTTCACTCGTTCGAGAGAGTTATACTAATAGTTTAGAATTCATCAACTTCTCTACAGATGGTCATGCTTTTCAAATTCGGCAAGCCAGGACTTTTATTGTTAAACTACGTTTTCCTCGCAGTTCATGTTTTATGATAGACCAGACATTTTCGACTGGATTGCATCAGGAGACTGGGACGTTCAGTTCGACGAGGTTGTACTGTTTCTTGCTTTCCACTCGGTGCAAATGCGGCTTCGATGTTTGGGCTCGTTATCCTCTTGGAGCGTTCACTAGTCCACAGTTTCATCAAACCAGAGCCGCATAGATGCCAGGAGATCCCTTTCGTAGGATTTAATAATTTTCCAATGGTATTACCTGCAAAGACGCATATGGATCCGAAATCACGAACATGGAAATTTCAAACACCAAACTTGCACTTTTATTGGATATTTCACATTTTCATGGAGTAATTAGACCAGGCTCAACTGATAGGTGTCAATGACCATTGTCCCGTTGCAAACACCGGTTTTCAACCGAAGTTAAACAGCGTGGAACGTGAACGACACGCGGATGGGTGACCGCCCGGTAAAAGATGGGAAGTGTGGTTCGCAAAATACCACAAAATAGGTGGTTCGGAACCCATCTTTATAAACAGTAGGTCCCGTCGCTTAATAACCTAGCAGTTGAAGAAGCGATGTAAATAAACAAAGAAAAAAAGGCTCAACTGATAGGATTCTAAGCTCCAACAGAGGAATCATGATTGAATACAATTGGGATTATTACTTTTATGCGACAGATATTCTTCAAAGTAACGCTGTTCAAGCTAATCAACCTAATGTTATATAGAGTGTCTCGCTTAAACGTGACCACCAGAATATCTTCTTTAATTTTGACAAAGCAAACAATTTTTTATGCGTAATTTGAATAGTATCAAGTGGTCAGTATCCCGCAGAGGTTGTTTTATAAAATGTTTTTTTTACGTAATTTTCAAAGTCCAGTGATGTTTCTTTTTAGATAACAACATAAGAAAATACATTTAAATATCACATGACCTTGAACTCCGAAGATGAACATCAAATTTAAATTTCGTTTGTAAGGAGAATGCAAACTTTGAAACGAATTCTAACACTTGTAAATCTGTAGAAAGTGTCTTTCTACGGCTGACACCTAATCAAATGATACAGTAAATAAAAGTAAGCCATTGAAAATTTCATGATCAATCCATCTCAATATTCTTTGTGTTACAAAAGACACTTCCTACATATTTACAAGTTACATTCTTCGCAAAGCCTGCATTCTCCTTACAAATAAAATTTGAGTTTGACCTTCATCTTCGGAGTTTAAGGTCATTTCTACCAATTTCTATCAATTTCTACCAAGCTTGATGTATCGAAATGATAAAAAGATTTCAACTGGATGACTTTTCCATCATCAACAATTCGTAATTAATGTACAATAAATACAACATAGTATATACGAATATGGATACATTACACATTGAAGTGTTTGACTTTTTTGTTGACTTAAGATGAAAATGAAAAGTGTCTGAAGTGTAATGACTTCCAAGGACGAATTAACTCGTTATCCCCAACCAAAAGATGAAAAAGCAAAGAATTGATCTGAGTAATATTGAGTGACCCGAATCCGATAAACACTTATAAATGCCATCTCGCACACGCACGCGAGCGGATAAATTTTGCGCAACCCGCTAAACCTGATGTAATCCAAAACTTCAGCTCTTCAACGCCGCAGTAAATCCATCACGATTCTATCTACCACTTGATCGACTCCGAGTGGTCCAAAACTCACTGGAATAGTCCGTATGAATTCGGTCAGGCCGAGCACGCATCGAACTATCCAAAATGTCGATCATAGGGATTCTTTTATTGCCTTCACTATCGTAAAGTTTGCATGACACTCGCCCGAGCTTCGACATTTGGGTAAATGGGACCGCAACCGGGTGAACGCTCGCTCGCTCGCTCGCAATCTAACGCAGAACTTCGGTTCAATATGCTAGACGCTGCTACCATGACTCTTCAACAAAATGATGGGAATCGGGTGAACGATCAACTTCTGCATGATAATGCCAACTCACGTCGAACGGGTGCCGACGGTTTATTTAATCCCAGAGCATCGATCTGGGTAATTGTTAGGATGATATTCTGCGAATCAGGGGTAGAGTCGACATTCAATTAACGAAGATAAATTGTAACTTGGTATAAGGTAACAGGACGAGTCAGGAACAATCTGGTATTGATTTGGTTCGCAAGTTTGTGCGGGATTTTATCCTACATTATATGGAATGCTATGTATTTTTTTATATCGTATATAAGCGTGTATACGACATAATGATCTTCAAGGTCACATAAAATCAGAAATGGAACCCACCTGCTACATGTATTTTTGAATATCATATGAAAGCGTGTATACAATATAATGACCTTCAAGGTCACATAAGGTTAGAAATGGAACCTACCTGCTACATGTATGTTTTTATATCATATGAAAGCGTGTGCCGAAGCGAATTCGATGTTACACGACATAATGATGTTCAAGGTCATACAAGGTCAGAAAGGGAACCCATCTACATCCGGTAAAAATTTAAAGCTTCGAGATTTAGAATGAGTCCATGCTTATAATCGTATGCTGTTTGTATAATGTTTGTTTTTACAAAATTATCACAGTTAACGGAGAAAAATTGTAACCTGATTGTAATGTAACATATTGAGTTGGTTGGTCATCGAAGATTTTTTTAAATGGGTCTACATACTTTATGAAGTGCGATATGTTAACCTTTACATGACCTTCAACGAGAACATGTGATGTCCCCGCACACATAATTATCGAAAGCCGCTAATATTTTGGATTTTGGAGCTCTGAAGGGTTATCAATTGATGTATACAAACATTTTTTCAAAATATGAAACTGCATAAATTGTATTCTGTCCTCGGAAAACAAGTTTCCAGCCCACTGTGCACCCAGATATGCTGGTGTCGATGTTTTGTTTACTCGCTATGTATCCTTTTCTACGTTCACACGGTGACAGGACATATAAACGACATTTCGATCCCGATTTTCAGATTCCCAAAATACTGACCAATTGCAATTTTCTCGAAATTCTTCTCCACGTCATGTAGTTAATAAATTGTTGTAAATTCTCCAAAAAATCCAAGTCGTATGGTCCAATATTAAAAAAGTTATCTTGTTAAGATATTAATGGGAGTCATAATGTATAAGTATTGAGACATTTATCTATGTACATGTCCCATCAGGATCGAAAGGGTTAGGTGCGACAACCAGATAATAAACAATGCGTGTTAATTCGACAGGTCTTTCTAAATTCCATTTGAACGCACACTACAAATGCCACACTATGGAGCTTCAGCTTCATCAAAAGAGCTTGCCCGTGACCCTATAGCGAAGGAACTGCCAGCATTATATGTACGTTCCAATGTGTGTTGCAGAGTCTATTGAAGGCTACATCATAGAGGACGACCCTTTCGGATATGAGTGGCTAACCGACCGTAGCCAATAAACTCGGCCCGCATTTCCGACGGGGCGAAGGTGGAGGACCAAGGCTAGGAAAAAGGAGGCGGTTCAAGGAGGTGGAGGAGGTTGGCAGTCCGATTTTCCATCGCGACGCACTTAGGGAAGAAGCTTTCTCGCGTTGTCCGCGGGACTACGTTGCCAGGAGTTTTTCCTTTTTTTTTTGAAAAGAGCTCTTCCCCGTCGCATCCAAAAGTGCATGTACATGTCAAGCCACGGAACAGGCAGCAAGCAAATACCTTACCGGATATACGTGCGCGACGTCAAGATAAGATCTTGATCCCATACACGCGCGCCCCCATGTGCATGTGCATGCATATCTCATGTTCCCGATACTTGTGTGCGGTAAACCTTGCCGACGGATGCTGGATGTAAAACAATAACTTACTGTCATTTTCGGAAGAGCGTTCAGAAGCACGGTGCATCGCGTGGTAGCCACTGTTAGCTCGTTGTCAGTCAACAAACTCGATAATCGAGCCACCTCTTTCCAGAGGATAGGTATTTTTAGGGTACGTAGAAAATAAGCTACCTTCAGATTCATTTCTTCCAGAGTCTACTGCAGCTACCATCTTCACATTTTTAGAGCTTTTAGTACGACAGGCCTGGGCAACTTGCGAGCCGCAGACGACTCCTTTCCCTACTCCTGGGTCCTCCCCATCAAATTCCTGTGGAGTGTAGGCGGAGGTTGGGGAGATTAGGAGTGTACATATGGGAGATCGCATTCTCGCAGTCCCGTGAGGCAAAGTACGGTAGACGCAATATGAAATAGTTGATAGGGGGGAACTGGTACTCTGGTAGTGGGAGTCGTGAAGCGACAGCGTGGAAGAACTTGCCCGGGACATCGGGTGGGTGACCGGCACGGGGTCCCTTGTAGGAGTAGGCTTTCGATGGGGTTCGGTTTCGAGATCTTGGGCTCCTCCCATTTAGCCTAGGGATGGTCGCCATGGTGGAGTTAAGTACACTGTTTGGGAGTTGATGTGTGGGGGACCGGAACACTGGTAGTGGGAGTCGTGAAGCGACATAGGTCTGTACGAGATGAGCATTTACACCTAACAGGAAACATTATGCGACCCTGTCGATGTGTAGACTATTGTGCATTCCTACCTTCAGGAATGGTGCTGCCAGATTATAGCCCAAAATTTCAAAAAATCTCAAATACGCGATTCTCTTAGAAATAAAAGCACACGACATTTCAACTCGATCAGTCAAGTGGTCACTGAGATAAAGGAACATGGCCATGGCCATGGCAAAAACGTGATTTCACAGAAGAAGCATTTTTCTAAAATCTTGCCTAAATCAATTCATACGTAAGACCCAACTTTGTGAGCACTTTTCACCTACTTATAGCACTCAAAGCGTCTTTCTACAGCTAACACCTAATAAAATGATATAGTAAATAAAAGTAAGTCACTGAAAATTTCATGATCAATCGATCTCGATATTCTTTGTGTTACAAAAGACACTTTCTACATATTTACAAGTGTTAGAATTTCTCGCAAAGCCTGCATTTTCTTTACAAAGGAAACTTAAGTTTGACCTTCATCTTCGCAGTTCAAAGTCATTTGAAGGTTATGTCACTCATTGAATGTATTTTTTTTATCTTTTTACCTTTTCGATATATCAAGCTTGAAATTTGTAAAAATAATCATGACAGAAAGCAAGACGAGTTATCTCTACACGATTTTTATTGTCACCGCGTCGACACCGTATCTCGCGGTGTATCTTCACTTTTCTGTGCTTTAAATCGATGAAACCATACTACTGTCGTCGTTTATTTCAACAATAACGTCAGAAATATCATGTCGTCGCAACTTGTGCACGACCGATATAATAAATCGAAATTGACGCGTTCTATCCTCCACAAAAACAAGTGCCTGTTAAAAAGAACAGACGGAGAATGCTCGTAAGGAATCACGACATTCGTGTCCTATTTCCCTGGAAAGTCTTAGATAATACTTTGGAACATTTATCTTCCAAACTCTATGAAGCTCTGCCTCTAAACCTCCAGATGGGACACAACAATCAACGGATCTACCAAGCACACGTCCCTTTAGGATCTAAGGTCTCTGTGGGCCACTTTAGGGCTCGTATTCGCCCCACTGAAGTGCAATGAACGTACTTACAGTAAATGATTGATAACAATTGGAAATTCGATTCTTAAATTTTGAGCTACGTTGTGACTTCACATATGCACTTCTACACAGAATATAGATTAGCCATTTTTTAAAGAAATATGTGTTTTTATGGCGCCAACTCACGCCAGTAAAAGCGCTAGCAATGCTACAACAATAAGTAAGTACCCTGCGAATTTTTAAACAAAATAAAAACTGGCAACATTAATTATAATAGACTGCGACATTAATTATAATACTTAACAATACTTTTATAATGTATTTTCACCATTTTATTTTCAATATTTTATCATCTCCGAACCAAATTTTACTATTTCAGAGGTAGATACGGTTCTACAAATACAGGGTGTCCCACTTAAGTATGACTTAAGTTTCTTTGCAAAAAAACAATTTAGTGGAATTGTATTTTGTTGTCGAATAAATTATTTTGAACTGAGGAGTTTATCAGAGTTTTCAATTTGATTCAGTCGCGTGTGCGCCGTATATTGAACACCTCTGGCTTAAAAAAATACGAAACCATGATGGATATTTGTTTTCCCGAACCACTTCGGCCGAGAACACAGAGTTTGCTTGCTGCTGGTCTCATGTGATCGCTCAACAACAACTCTAAATGGCGTTTCATTCATATTCGAACTCTAGTTTTCAATTTTCATTTCGACATGCTTGAAAATTTAATAACAGTTTTGTTTGTACTGGCTTGGAAAATTTTCGAATAGACGTTCGCGAACGAAACTTTAATATTTGCTATCAGTATAATCGCAAACGTACCGGGTGGACATGTGAGTAATTTTTCAAAACAAAATGGTGTATTAGAAAGGATATTATCTTTTTTACTTGAAAATCAAATAACGCGGACATTCATTTTCTCATATGAATTTTCGCGAGTTTAACACCGTACAGGGGTTTGCTTGTGAATTTTAAATGAAAATACTACTCTTCGCCGATCGAACTCACGAAAATGATTTTTAATCGTTGATGGAAAACGAAATCGAAACAGCAATTTTATTAGTTTTGAATTTCGTCCTACGTTGGCTTGCAAATTGCTAGAAATTGCAAAGGTCCGAGTCAGTCGAAGCGCCCTTTATTGCCCTTCGATTCTAATATTTATTATTTATTGTGATCGCACAGGTTAAAAATCATGCATTTGACAATGGCGTTTGAAAATTATTATGCATTTAGTATACTGTTATAAATTCTTCATTAATGTAAAAGAAAATATACGAATATCCTCATTGCATAAATAATTTTTTTCTATACAATTTTCTTTGAGAAAATTATTTTCCTAATGTCTCTAGTACGTAATTTTGATATAAATTTAACTACCATATAAGAACCAACAGAAGACAGCGAATAACGTGTATCATTTGCAGAATCAATTCACTTTATACTATAAACGCAAACCTGCATCAGCGTATAAGTTTTAAATTATATTGAGAATTATTTGTATAATTCCATACTTTGATACTGACATATTTATGTTTCTAACATAATTGCTATGCTATTCTATATTCTACTATATTCTACTAAATGTATGTATTTTTGTATATTCTTGTATACTGTTATATACTATATTGTAATATTGTATAATATTGGTATATTGTAATATACTGTTTCAAGTCTATACACAAAAAAGCATCTGCTTTCCAATTACCTCTACACCTAGAACAGAACTAAGTTGTGTTGGGCGTTTTGTAACTTCCACCGGATTCTTTGAAACAAGCACTCCCATAACAACCAGTAATTGGATAACCTAACTAACGTGATCAACAGGCGTGGCCAAAGATAAAGAACCGCCTAACTATCTGCCCAATTATCTGCTCTTAGCTCCTGCGAAACACGTTGATAACAATGTAGATATAAATATCCAATAAGAAGAGAGCATCAGCGATATAGTGGTGAAGTGCAATCTGTTTTGCAAAAGTAAGAGGATGAGTGGAGTTCTGTTAGTTGTGGACTTCTAATCTTTTAACTTGATGACTTTTTAATGATGAATTGTTACGCTGACGTAATAAAAGACAAGTGAAATTTAAGCGTTAAAAATTTTACCGTAATCGGCGCAAATACAATGTAGTTTCATTTGATGTACAGTAAACTCCCGCATAATTTATTTATTAACGCTTTCCTTCATATTAGTGACTTTAAAGAAACAATTAACGGCACACAACACCAAATAATTTCAAAATAATTATAATTATTAAAAAATGCAGGAAATTCTACACCTGTTTTACAAGTGTGTTCTTCGCAATTCGAGCATTGAATGCAATCTTTATCATTGCTCTCTCAGCAAACTACAGATCCTTCAGTGGTGCCGTTCGATAAAATGGCTTAGTTTTGAATAGCTTTTAAGGCCTCTGCTTGTTTTACTGCTTTTGGTGCTTTTACTTTTAGTGCCTCGTCACTCTATTCATGGGTACTCTTTTCACGAGTAAAATCTATTCATTGGGTGAATTCATCGTTTTGGGCAACTAGGGAATTTGCAATTCTATTTATGACAGTTTCGATAACATATTTGAAGGTTATATTATATTATACGAACCTATATATGGAGCTATTGATTGAACATTTTCTTATATAGACATTGAACATTGCATTGTATGAACACTTACTGTTTAGACGTTCAATTAAATGAATATTTATTATTCAACTGCTGTATTATGGAAACCACTATTATTTTAATTATATTATCAGATGATTCCTTAAGTTCGTGCCCGATTTTCATAGATACCACAAACTGTACTGCACGGCGGAGTGTAAAAAAAAGAAATTATATAGTCACCTTTCTTTTATAATTGTAGAAAAGAATGGTGCCTAGATAATTGATTAACAAAGCTGTATTCTTCAAAATTTAACCATTGAATTTTATTTTCGAATTGGACACGAACTTATACAATCATCTAATATCTAATATATGAACACCTATTATTTGAACGATCTACATATAATATGAACATTATATTATATGAGCACCTATTAATTGAACATTTTCTTATATTGTTATTCTATTCTGGGAAAATTCTCTTATGCGAATGGATGTTGTCCCTAATTACTTTACACGTAAACGAAGGTTCTACTGTAGACCTTGACCGATTGAGGATAGTCCGTAGCAGTATTATACTGAACCTTTGCAGTAGAGTTGGGACATTTAGTCGCACGAATAGATTAGGACAGTTAATGGTCAGACCAAAGGGAATTGCGCTCATTGAACAGCTCGAATGAAACATTCCAAAGCTACATAAACATTGTTTAGCGTAATGTAAAGTTGACATATTTCGCGAATATACGTGTTATTTGCTATTAATCTGTACTAAATTAACACAACCTAAAGTAAGAGAACCGTGATTTCGTATTTTACGAAAATAATTCAAATCACGTACATGTAAGCGCTTATTTATAACTATAACAAACGTGTGACAATTTTTTGGATTTTATAAGATGATAAATTGCGTTTGATAGAATATTTGTAGGATGTTTATAAGATATTTATAGAATATTTATAGAATATCAACTGCGAAGAATGTAATATAATAGTATATAGATATTAGAATATTATATAATATACTCGAATATAATATAATATACTAGAGTATAATATGATATATCAAAACATATAATATAAGATACAAGGACATACTATAATATAATATACAGGGTGAATCACGAATCGTGATCAGTAGAGATTACTCTGTTATTAGCTGTCCGATCGAAAAGGTTTTTGTCACATATACATGGTTTCAAAAGAACTTTCACGTGATTACGGCAAATTTTTTGTAAAAAAGATGAAAAAAGCAATCTTTTGCAATTTTTTTGCAATTTGTTTTGCAATTTTATTAATGTTATGATACGTTTTCGAGTTCGTATTGAAATCCTCTAACAAATAGGCGTAAAAAAATTATAGGTGTATTCGCAAAAAATTGGAGGTGACCTTAAAAAATCATAAAAAAAGAGTTCACGATAAAATTTGCTATAATCACGTGAAAGCTCTCTTGAAACCATGCTATACCTGATAAAAATATTTTCGATCGGACTGCTAATAACAGAGTACTACATCTTTACTGATCACGATTCGTGATTCATAATAGTATATAAATATTATTGTACAATGTACTAGAATATAATATAATATACCAGAATATAATATAGTATACCAGAGCAGAGGTTCTTAAACTTATGTAGTCCGAGGCCCCCCTCTTGAACAACATTTTTTTTGCGGACCCCATCCCAACCCTAGACATTTTACGTCGTTCTTAAATGAGTTATTTGAATAAAAGCGAAAAGCTGGGGTATGTAAAGTCAGGACCGGATGCAGCAAATGTTACCAGGAGGCCATAGATTCTGCATGATAATAAAGTGAAAGTTAAACACAGTGAATGACCTTTTTTTTAGCGAAGTATCTGTTAATACCAATATTTAATCAACAATTAATATCTGTCAAAATCGTTTTGCGGCCCCCCTGGGGACCCGCGAACCACAGTTTAAGAACCACTGTATTACGAGAATATTACGATATTACTATAAGAACTAGAGTATTACATAATATTATATACCACATGATATAATATAAGATATAAAAACAGACTATAATATTTTAAAATATACTATATAATATACTAGAATATACTTATATTATATCATGTGGTATAGGACTAAGACTATCATAAACGTTGATAGAGAATGTATTTACCAAACACGAAGTCTTTAAGAGACAACGTAAAGTTGCAGTCTTGAAAACATGATTGTCTTTTGTATTTACTTGTTGACTGGATGTCTGATAGCATTTATGTATAGTTGTGACTGTATATTCGGCTATGTTCAAATATATGTTGACTGTTATGTTTGGCTGTGTTTGAGTGTACGTGTGGCTATTTAACTATGTATAATCCATGTGTTGACTGTTTGTTGAACTGTGTGCTGAAATGTAGGTGTTGGCTGTATGTTAGACTGTTTGCGAATATACAATAGCGGCCAGTTGACTTGACGTTAATTCATAGTTCGCCAAATATACTCGGTCCATATTCAACGAATTGAAAGTTTCTGCTGTTGAGCTAATAATATGTTGTACACGTTGAAGTCCCCTACACCATAATATCTAAATAATTTTGTTTTCTACAATTACTCCTAACATTTTCTAACATCTTCTTCTTTAATATGTTTAGTAGGTTGATATTAATCCTTTGCCTTACAATATCGTGTCAGACTCGTGATGAAAATCCTGAACAGAGTCTAATAAATATGTATGCTATTAATTTCCTTTAAGACGGTAGACTCGTTTCCAGGATTGCAGGAGTGCGGGATTTGCGTTCTCATTTCTCGATAATACAAAAATGGAGCTTTTCAGTAGTCAAAAACGCTAGATAAAAGGTCGATCTAGGGCGCTATCGCCCTCAAAAGTCCTATTTTTTCGTTTACGAGGCGTAATTTGCATTATTCGGCAACGTATTTTCATAGCTACATGCTGTCGAATAATGCAAATTACGCCTCCTAAACGAAAAACTAGGACTTTTGAGGGCGATAGCGCCCTAGATCGATCTTTTATCAAGCGTTTTTGACTACTGAAAACCCCCATTTTTGAATCATGTATCGAGAAATGAGAACGCGAATCCCGCACCCTTGCAATCCTGGAGAATGGAGTCTGCCCCCTTAAATCGAAATAAAATTCTATTTTGGTTTTGTTAATGTACAGCTATTGGGGAACATATAGGCGTACAATAGATATAAAGTTTCTCCTTTTTTAGGAAATTAAGAATTACAAAAAAGTTTTAATCACTGAAAATTTCAGTCTGAAATCGTAAAATAAATCGTAAGGCAAGGGATTAATGTAACAGTACTTTTACATTCCTCTAATGGTTCTACTGTTTTAAATAACACTTACTCATTTTTATCATAAATGCATAATATCCTGTCTAATCCACACTAGATTTGTTGAGAATAGGTGAGAAAAGAAGTGGTTCGCGAGACAACAGTTCAAGAATATGGAGTTGTCTGTGACGTCTGAAGTCATAATTGACCGCCATAAAACTGCCAAACAAGTTCCCGGTGAATTTGCATTCGAAATTACCAAGCGAAATTTCTGAATGCAATTTAATGAGTCATGTATTTCGCAAGGAGTCATATAATTCGGAACGCAACAGACAATTGTGTTTAAAGTTCGATGAATAACATTGCTTCTCTAAACCCAGATGGGCTACTCGAAAGTTCACTTTCTTGACGAATTTGCTAGTTCATCTGGAAAAGAACTTTGATAATGAATTCTCTCCGAAATTAATTGTGAAGAAACTGATAGCTTCATGATAACATTCTGGTTGTATTAAATTAAATGCATATACAAGTTGGTAATTACAGTGGATGTTTATACAAATTAAATATTTTTCTAAATAAATTATAATTGGTATTAACATTTATAAATTATTAATTAGTAATATCTATAAATTTTTATAAATAAATATGAGAAATCTGTTATTTTTATAAATAAAACCGAGCCAAATGTTATTTTAATTAAGAATAATGTGCAGCTTCATTAAATCCTGTAAAACTATACGATTTACTACTTTTTCAACAATTTGATGAATTGTTTTTAATTTTGTTGCGATAGAATACAACGTACATAGACCTACAGAACGAACTTTTAAAATTAACGAATTATTAAATTTTTTTACAGCTCGTGAAATAAACTAATCGTTTTAATTGTAAAACTAATAAAAACTAATCTGTATCAACCAGTAGACTGGTAGTGGGGGAATTGGTACACTGGTAGTGGGACTCATGGAGCGACAGCGGGGAAGAAGTTACTCGGGCCTGCAGTAAAATACAGTAAGTAAGACAGTAGAGCAATGTTCCCTGACACATAACAAACTTTAGCCCCTGTCTCCTGTAATTCGGTCAAACTTGTGACTCTCGCAGTACGTTAACCATCTCCGGAAATTTAAAAGAAGAAGGGTTCTCCTAGGGCCCGGAACGATCCCTTAACACTTCCTTCTGGCAAGTGTCGAAACTTCAGCCGCAAATATATTAAAAGGTATCGCGTCTCGAAATAATTCGATCCATTTGGTATGGAAATGGGGTGCTCGGGGTGACGAGCGACGAGAGAAAGACGAAAGAGACGAGCGAGACAGGGAGGGGAAGAAAACTGGTAAGAAGAGGATCCGCTGCGGGCGGATGCAGTGCTCCGACACCGCGCCCGGAACACGGGCGAGACGGTCTCGAAAAAGAAAGCAAGATAGCGGCGCTCCATCTTGCATCGCGAAGACAATATTGCTCGAAGACGCTTTAAAAGTTTGGTAATAGGGTTTGCCACCCTTTCACGACCCCGGTTCGCCGTAAAATTCGGACTCTACCCCCGTCACTGTTTCACCCCGTGTCTCTATCCCGCTATCCTTTGGCACTTTCCGTTCAACGTTGCAATTCCTCCGCGTAACCGATTCTCCCTGGGATTATACAGTCGCCTATTCCGCGGGCTCGAATGTTCAGAGGTTGCCAAATCGTTGATGTAGCCAACCCCGGGGCATGAATCTTAGGAATTGCCACTGTGTGGACATCGGGGCTAGATCAACCCGTTGAAGAATTTTTATCTCCAAGTTCTCCATTGTTTCCTGTTATCCTACTGAAAATAACATTTTTGCTATATGCAACACCGCATATAGCATACAGAACATCAGTCTGATCAGCTGGTCCACGAGACAACGTGTGCGTGCCACCAGACAAACGAAATTTAAAGGGACATTCGTCGCTAGACGGCTTCTAGTAGGCTTTTGTCTCTACGTATAATTCCACACAATCAAATTTTGCAAAAACTTTAACAGCTGATATCTCCATAACTATTTGTTTGCGACATATGGCTCCTTTCAAACCTTTTCTCTTCTCGTTGAGTAGAAGGCGTTGATGTAAAAAAAAACTTTAACAACAATTTTCTGTGTTATAAACAATTTTGTGTTATAAACAAGTTTCTCTTACAAATGTCCATCAATCCAGAGGTGTAGATTCACCCCTAGGACGGATGGCCATTACTTTTTATACACTTTTTATACTGTTATCTTAGTCCGATCTGAAGTGATGTGGAGTCGTTCGCGGAACATCATGGCCATCTCTGTATTCGACTGCAGTAATTTCATCGGACCAGCTGATCGGACTGATGTTCTGTCTGTATGGAGCGTTGCCACATCACATGTTCCGGCCTGTACTAGAGACGGCTGTGCCGTGATATAACACGAACAACTCCAAATCACTTCAAATCGGACTGATGCAGCGTTGCCACGTTTACCATGTTCCGGCCGTGGTATACACTTCGCTATATTGTCTTTTATTCAACTATCCTCTTCTTCCGCATTCCCTATTGATACCCGATCGTTGTTTATCGTATCTGTTCTCATTTCCTTCCTTTCTCTTTCTCTCTCTACTCGTGTGCTTCTATTCTTCTTTATTTTCTTCAAACTGATACAGATGGTTTCCTACGCCCCGATGACAATATGTCTCAATGACGTTGTTTACAATTACCTTGTATCTCCGTTAAGAGACATACTATACTATCGCTGTATCGTGATTAATGAGACTGAAACTGCAATGCTAACACAATATATCTATTACGGATCATTTCTGGCGATTTGATTGCCTTGGAAACGTTCTCTCTGGATATGATTAGATAATAGCACAGCAAAAATAAAATTATTATCTCTCGATACGGATTGTTCGAATTTTTAAAAAATTTCATTCTTGGCAATAATGAATCTTCAATTTCCTCCCACCTGTAGTCGAACATATAGTGCCTCAATTCAGGAAATACGATCCTACCTTCCTTCATCAGAAAAGTCACCTGGGTACCCTTCCACCTTAATATGGATTTTTATTATTTATTGTTTACACACTTCGTAAAAATCAAATTAAAAAACCAAATAGCTTGCGAGGGATGCATGTTTAAAAAAATGCACGAAAGACAGTAAAGTTTCAGACTCAATTTTGATAACAAATTGATTTATTCAGTTAAAATTGAAGGTAGTTTTAGAAACTACGTTTTGTTACGAACATTTTAGGATACATAAATTTGCAGATCTTGCACTTTGATTTTCGGATTTTTTTACATTGTGCGACGGCGTCAATGGCTGCAAAGTTGTTGGAAAGCGATGTTGGAAAGAAAATAAGCAAATGGACGGCTCGAAGAGCATTAAAAGAAGCTAAGATTATATCAATGGAGAAGAAGAAGAAACCTGCCCTTTCAAAGAAAAATATTAAAGCTCGTTTGAGTGTCGTCAAAAAGTATATAAATTGGAATGAAGAACAATGGAAGACCGTGATTTTTTCAGACGCGTCTAAAATAAATCGAATTTTATCAGACGTTCTTGGTGTTGGAAAAGGAAATGTGAATCCCTTTTGCCGCGTCATGTTAAACAAACAATTAAATTTGGCGGTGATTCAGTCATGATATGAGGTTGCCTTAAGGCATATGCATCGAATTGAAAGTACTGTGAACCAGTTCACTTACAAAAACATTTTAGAACAGAATTTATTGGATGTTGTTGATAATATGCCGGTAAAAGAATGCGATGTTGTTTCCAACACGATAACGCCCCAGGGCATTCTGCAAAATGCGTCAACAATTGGCCAGAGTCTCAACAATTTCAAACGATGTCGTGGCCTGCTCGAAACCCAGATTAAAAATCCTATCGAGAATGTCTGGGCACATTTAGAAATGAAACTAGCGAATACCTACAATGATATACCAACGACAATAAATGATTTGTGGCAAAGAGTGCAGCAATCCCCAGTGGTATTCTATTATTCCAGAATACCGCGAAAATATAATTTCAAGTATGCCTAAACGCATTCAAGCCACTGCTAAGGCCAAAGGCTTCCGGACAAAATATTAAATGCATAAAAATATGAAATGTTTATTTGAAAATGAATTGTGATGCAAAACCGATTACACGAAAACAATTTGTATTTATCAAAATAATAATAATACCATGATTGTTTAAAACTTTTTGGAAAGCTGAAATATTTTACTTAATACTGTGTATTTTGTTTTGTTTTATTCTATGTGCAAACATTAAATAAAAATACATTTTTGTAAAAATATCGTACTTATGTGTGTTCACTTTTGCTCCTCACTGTATTGCTCTAGATCGTCTGCCAACAGAAATATTTTATTAACAAAAGTTTTTAGCTTTGCAAGAGTTTAAGTGCATCATCGACATGCACGCGCAATACTTTTAATCACTAGTAGCGCCGAAGTGTCCAGTGGCATCGAAACCGACAAAAGTAGTTACAGGGTCAGGTTTCAAAGTTTCATGCGTACCAGTTGTGCAGTAAATTACAAGTGTATCGCCTGACAGACAGAGAGAGAGAAAAAGAGAGAGAGAGAGACAGAGAGAGAGAGAGAGAGAGAGAGAGAGCGTCGAATAGGAACACTTGTCAAAAGCGAAATCGATTCGGCCAGCGAGTTCGACATGTGGCGAGAGTGATCCGTCCATCGATCAAACTCGCGAGCCTCTATCGATGGGCGCTAATCAAACAAATTCACATTTTAACTAATCAAATAAAAAAGAAAAAGATTACTCAAGAGCTTTATTACAATATAATTTGAACTTTATTCGGGCGACCCGCGTCCCGGACGATGAATGGTGTATGCGAACAGGGGGCCGATCAAATAACGCGATTCTGAAAAGCAGACGGGGGATAAATTAAGCGGGGAAGAATGAACGCGGAGAGTCCGTTCACAATTCGGCGGAGCAGCTCCTCCTCCCCTCCCGAAATCGAGCGATTTGAATCCGACCGAATTAAAACGGGTTCACGGGCCATTAAACGGACGCGGCAGAAAAGGACGAAAGTTTTCTGGTAGACCCGCCGTGCAAAAGGAGAATTCCGATCGAATTTATAGGCACTGATACGGATCTCGTGCGACCGCTTCGTTTTACGAATTGTTTTTTCGAAGTTTCACGCCCGCAAGAACCACCGCATCGATCGAGGCTGTGTGCGGAGTCGCCGAATTAAGACTTCTGTCTCCACTAGGGTAGACTTTATTTTTCAACTATGAAAGTTTGAGCACGCCACTGCCCAAAATTGTTCCATTTAATGAAACAATAATATATCTAACATTTTTAATCAATCGGATGTCGGGAAAACGTGGCACATCGAATGCGAAGTTTTGAAATAGAAATAACTGCACGCTAAATGTGAAGAGTACACTGCAAATTCAAGTTAAATTTATATCTCCAAAATATCATAATTCCTTACATACATTCAAGCACAAGTTTACTTTGTACGAATTAAGATTATTTCACATTAGTTGACCTGTTTAGTTTCTGTCCGCCACATTCCCGCTAACAAGTCCGTTTTCGCGAAGCGTAATACCGGTGAGAACGACAAGTTCCAATTAGAGTAATAACTCTAATTCGCCCACCTCAAATCAAATGAATGGCGAAATCTATACAGCCGTTCTACATATATTGCCATTATTTGTAATAATATGAAAAAATGTTGTATACAAAACTTACACGGTATAGAGGGGGGCATATTGTGACACAAACATTTTCTGCGTGGGTGGAGGCAAAGAGGAGATTTCAAGGTCACCTTGATTTTTTAAAATGGAAAGACCTATACAACAATTTTTCATATTATTACAAATAACGGCAATATTCAAAGTGGACATACATAGTTATTGCCCCATCCTGTATATTCATCTCTAAATATTCTTATTTAGAGATGAATTTAGATTATCAAAAGATGAAAAAAATGGAATACATCAAACTTAAATGTTTGTCAGTAAATTGTATTTAAAAGCATGGATCGAAGCTCCAATTGCTGCTTAAAAAAACTATACGCTTATAGTGCCATCAATGACTATGTAATTCGCGTAGCACTACGGAAATGTTGTAATCATGTGTGGTATCTAACACCCGAAACTGTAGTGCTAGCCTTTTTTGGCACAATACATATGCTGCATCATATAAAAAAACAAATGGTTGTAGGCACAGATAAAAAATTTAAAAATCGTGACCTTTACCTTGTTCGTGTGGCGGCGACTAGCCGGCGCCACGTCTCCGCCATATGTTTAGTTTTAAGCTAAAGTGTATTTGGGATGAATGTATCGGGTTGGGATCGAATGGATGCTTGGACGATTGGGTCGAGTGTCGTTTAGGGTGAGAATGTTTAGTTTGGTTTAGAGTGAAAGCGAACTGTGTGACTGAGAAAGAATGATTTTCGTGGGAATGCATCTGAGAGCGAACGGCTAGTTTGTAAGTTAGTTCGGCTACAGAATTCGTGGAGAGCGGTCACGCGTGCTGTAAGACCGACTCTCGCAATAAAGCAAGTTTCAGTTTATAACTGTCGTCAACTCACTGTCCTCTCACCGATACCTCCACATTCGTAAAAAAAATGCAATTTTTGTAATACTCTTTATTATTTCTCATACAAGTAACTAAATGCGTCGAGAACAAAACAATGATAATAACGATTAATCAACATTAGCAAATACGAATTTGGTGTCGGTGGAAACGAATGAACTCAATCCTATCGCTAAACACGCAAATCACCGTGTCGATGAAAACATAGTGTCGACGAAAGTTAATGTCGATCAAATCGTGTCGGTGAAATGAGTTGTTGACGATCCCAGGGTAATCCAGTCGTCAGATGAGGGGTGGGGCACGAATTAGGCGAAAGGTTACTGTCTTTCTCTCTGCCAGTGCCGGATTAATCACGTAGACATTGTGACACATGTACGACGATCGGGCCGCGGCGGAAGCGGGGGAATAGCATCGTAGAAGGGGAAGGTAGTGTGGGAACACAAGTCTTAATCTGGTGACTCTGGTTCTGGGGAACGCTGCGATGCGACGAGCCGCGCCGCGCCGCTTCGACGCGGCATGTTTGTAAAGTCGAGCAATTGCTATTGAGCGGTAGCGTGTGGACACAATATTAAACCCCCAAGGAGAACCAGCCTCTCTGCCTCGCCGACGTTCAGAGATCGCGTTACGATGCACAACGCCGGAAATGGCGTGTGAAAGAACTCATCGATCATCGTCGGGTAGTCGTGACCGCGCGCTGAAATTGTACAACGAACGATACCTCTTTGCGAGTAAATTGCGGGGCAGGGCTTCAGAGTATACCGGGTGGATTTGATCTAGCGTTTAATGTTTCCTCACTATTCTTTCATTTTTTAATACGTTCGTTGCTAGTTGTTTCGACAACAGAGTTCGTGGTTATAACATTCTATTAAATGCTACTCTTACGAGTTACACTCCGCGAAATAAGACACTATACAAAACCATACAAATCTATGTTACAAAAAGGAATTTCTTCTTCTTGTGTACTATGTGTTATAATTTACTTGAGGAGACTTTCTGCAACATCATACGTTGTAATTAATAGACTCCAGATTTTATAGATTCATGATAACAATGAGTAGGTGCAATTTCATACAATGAAAAGATTAAAATACTTCTTCTGTGTCCTTGACCATGTCCTGTTAACTTGTGCAATTGATGTACAATCTTTTTATTTTGCATAAAAATCCGGAGTCTAGTAATGTCTTTCTACGAGTCTGGTGAACTTATAGAAAAGGCTCCTCCCCTTAGATTTCTATGACCTTGAAATATGTTATCAAGGTTACCATTCTGAACAACATTTTCCTGTAAAGTTTACGTCGGCCGGCTTTAGTTTACGAGATAGTTGCAAAAAACTTTACTGAATTAAAGAATAAAACTTTATGTAAAACAACCTTTATTAAATAAGCTATGAATGAAAGTATGAATGAAGCTATGAATAAGGTATGAAGAATTTTGAATGAAAGAGTTAATAGTAAATATGCCACAATGTAAATAATAGTAATCATGCAATATTATAAATAATAGCAACCTTGTCATATTTTATGTTTGTACAAAAATCTGCAAGGATAAAAGTTAAATTAATTAGAAAAATTATTAAATCTTGAATTCTCTTTTCAGAGTAATTTAATATAATAAAACAAAAGATTTTAGAGAAGCAAGAAATTTAAATTGAATTAGATTAAATATGTCCATGTAAAAAAGAGAGTAGTACCAAGTATGGAGATTTTACCGAATAAAAATTTGTTTCTTCGTTTAATAACTTCAGTACTTTTAAATTTAAATACTTTCATGTAAATGCCTTCATGTAAAAATCATTTGGAATTGTGACAAAGTAATTTTTAATGGTGTCTCAGAGCCGCCATTCGTGTGCAAAGATTTAATACGGAATGCAATTTTTAAAAAATTCAAATTAATCTACCAGGATCATGGTAATTCGGGATATATCACTCTCAGCATTCCTGGGGTGGATTGAAAACCTTCTGAAGTCGACTTAATTTAATCGGTCACAGAGTAAATGTTGGTTATATCTCCGATCAGCGTCACACGCGAGTTCTTATCGAGCAGATTGCGTCCTGAGCATTTACATGGCGAAATGCGACAATGCACGCGATAATAATTCAAACTTCCGGATGAAAGCAGCAGGTTAAGGGCGATGTATCTTTACTGTCAATTACTCAATTCGTTTGGAATATTGTCGCGATGGACACGGAAAGTTGCACTTATAT
Source organism: Lasioglossum marginatum (assembly GCA_028455795.1). Taxonomy (NCBI): domain Eukaryota; kingdom Metazoa; phylum Arthropoda; class Insecta; order Hymenoptera; family Halictidae; genus Lasioglossum; species Lasioglossum marginatum. The sequence goes on along the minus strand of CM052251.1, from coordinate 684,759 downwards.
CATTAAATTAATACAAATTAATACATAAATTTAATTAGTAAATTAATTAGAAGTGAAAATAAAAATTAAGAAAGATTAATACAATTAAAACAAAAATTTGTTCAATTTGTTAGTCCGTGTACGTAAACATATACGATCAGAAAATATGGCAAACATACACATGGCCAAAAATAATAATTCTAATTTCAAAGTAAATTTTTGAAATTATATCATTTTACAACTAATTTTCGGGTCCTAAACCGAGTACCCGCCCACTCCTAGTAAATGTCTACACGTGTGATGAGGAATGTCCGACTCGTTAAACATATATTAACTACGTAATGTAAATTGATTTAGAAATTCAGCTAACATTTGCAGAGTACTGTACTAACACTCTGAAACCATCCCTTTACGGATTAAAATAACCACTTTCATATTGCATTTTGCGAAAATGTTATAAATACATGAAAATCCACAGTCTATTAATTACTATGATAAATCTGTTCAGTACTCATTCCATTAAATAAATTACTTCGAGGTATTAATCATAAATATTAATCATAAAATCAATTATTTACACTGCATGGATTTTCACTGTTCATACAGCATGCATTAGTAAAGAAGTAATTAAAATCACTTTGAATATTACAAAAACATTCTTACTGTATAGAAATCGTTTCAAATTTAGAGAAAGATATAAAAATTCTATTGTATTTTCATACTATATTTTCGTATGAAGTATACGTATATTTATTTATTTATATAACTATACATATATTTCCGGAAATGCGGAACAAAAGTGTGCGACAAAAAGTTTGAAAAGTATTTCGATATATTTATTCAGCAAATCAATTTTAAAAACTATTCACTTGTGCGGATCCGCCTTTCAAAAATACACAAGCTTTCAATTTAAACTTTTGCTCGACTCCAACAGTTCTCGTGATATTGAATCAGATATGATTTTCACCTCGATCAACAAAGGTTGATTTTTTTCTTTCACCGCAAGTGATCAATAATAAAGAAGGTTTCGTCAATATGTTTCTATTTTTGTGCAAAATATGAAAATCAGTGTTCCTTAATTATTTGTAAATCATTTGTAGACATAAATCTAGAAAAAAAATATATGAGAAATTATTATACAATCTGACATTATCACTACATTTTTTGTAAACCTACCATCCTTATATATATTCAATTTTTAAGATTTACAATTTTAAAAATATATCTACACATACAGTGAGCCACGAAAGTATTCGAACACCTTTTAAAACAGAATAACTTTTTTATAATTGTACCAAACGACCTGATCTTTTATAATCAATTAGAAGCATTGGTTTACGAAATGATATGCAAACACGATTTTCCAAAAATTATAATTTACAAGGTTACATTACAAAAAAGGCATTTTTTAAAACTTTTTTATTTGGACCCTTAATGAAAATTTAAAATATTTGTTTTGTAGGTCTATGTTAGTTATACACACGCTGAAAATTTCATCGAAATCGATTAACATACATACGAGCTACAAGCGGTTAAAAATGGTGAAAATCGTAGTTTCACACGACTTTTTGATTTTGATCAGTTTCGGCTTAAAGTCCACAGAATCGTACATTTTTCGATGCGTGTCGTTTTTTCCTGCGTCAACGATGCAGCGAAAATTTCAGGCACGAAATTTTCAGTATGTGTATAACTAACATAGATCTACAAAACGTGTATGTTAAATTTTCATTAAGGGCCCAAACAAAAAAGTTTTAAAGAATGCCTTTTTTATTTTTGCATGTAACCTTGTAAATTAATTTTTGGAAAATCTTTTTTGCACATCATTTCGTAAACCAATGCTTCTAATTGATTGTAAAAATTAGGTCGTTTGGTACAATTATAAAAAAGTTATTCCATTTTAAAGGGCGTACGAATTTTACACTCACTCTATATGTATACAATATACAGGGTGTCCCGAATTTAAATGGCAAAACTTCAGGAGCGTGTAGGGGACCGAAAAACTAAGACAAAAAGTCTTTTAGAGATTTGCTCGTTTTTGCTTCGTTTTGGAGAAAAAATATATACATTATATACATATGTATATATGTATATATTAGAATGGCGCGCAGGTACAAATGAAAGTTACAAATAAACGATAACGGAAGGCAAAATGAAACAGTATACTCGTTCTGCTCGAAAATTTGAAAGGAAATTCGACGATTGAAAATTCGAGAGGAACAATCTCATGCGTTTCAAACGCAAAACAATACAACGGGTAAATAATTGGTTGAGATATATGTATGTATGCACACAAGCGTGTATGTTGGCGTCGCGTCGCGCCGGTTTTTTGTCAAGCCATTTCACAGATGTCAACTGCATTTTTAATGGTCCATTTAGATATAAACAATGCTCGTGACAATTTTACGCAATCGCTGAAACCCTTCTACAGGATCGGTAGAAAATTCGAGAAATGTAGTTGGCATATGAGAGATTAATTGATTATTGCTGTCCACGGATGTGTGACGTTGAATAAATTAACGCGATCGGCCGTAGTCAATTCATTTCACTATTTTGGCAACCGGCGATCAAACAATCAACTTCATGGGCTGGCATAAAAAATCACGAAAATCGGAAATCGTTTTAAAATACGGTATAAATACTCTCTGAACGGGGCCAGCGACAAAAGTAGAAATTTATGTGGCTCGAACAAAGTGGTAATAAACGCGTAATAAAAAAGCCACTTCTTAAAAGGTGCATTCATAATTATATTAGAGAATGTTTACTGAACGAAACGGATATGGAAACTGGCTGGTCCAGTACATATTATCTCATCATTATCCTTGCTGTTTTTGAAAATATGACGTAACTTTATTAACAAAAGCTTTTCAGTATAAAGAGGACCATAATATGGCAATAAGAGATTTTTCGTTGCTGAAAGATTTTCGGAGATTGAGATCACCTTCAGTTTTTAAAATAGAAACATAAATTTTTCTATACACTGTACGATGCAGCTCGTCATTCTCTATAAGAAAGTATTAACCTATATATGTCCAAAAATTATTCATTTAAGAGATATTTCAACTTACGAGTCATTTAAGATATGTTAGTTCCTATTGACTCACCCTGTATATATTATATATGCAAAGGTTTAAGCACTGCAAACGTTTGAGTGAAAAGATAATTTGGTGCTGTCGATAAAGGAATATACAGGGTGTCCCAAAAATGTTGCATTTCCTTGAATAGGGTGATTCCTGAGGTAATCTGAAGCAATTTTTCCCCTCGGGAAAATGTTCTCCAAGGATTCGTTAAGCAATTATTAACCCTTTGCACTCGGAACTATTTTAACTAGAAAATTAAACATTTCTTCCGATCTAGAATATTTCCATTCCCTATGATTTTTGAAATTTTATGGATATGAAATTGGTATAATAATTCATGCAATACCTTGTTTAGTAATTGGTTAGATACCGATATATTTAATAATGGAAACAATATTTTGAATAATGGTACAGCAATTTTTAGTGATGCCTCAGAGGGGACAACCGAGTGTAAAGCTGAAAAACGCTGCTTCTGTGGACGGTGTGATTGGTCTGTGGTTTCCGTTAATAACTCCTAAACAAGGCCTTGGGGAACATTTCCGCAAAGGAAAAAATTAATTCAAATGACCTCAGAGATAGCCCACTTCAAGTATAACATTTTTGGTACACTCTGTAGAATAGTTGAAATGAGAACAGTACTGTTGTTTGTTGCTTCAGGTGAAAAAATGTGTATCAAAATTCCATCAAAAGCTCATCAATGCATTAGCATGCGTAACACGTGAGCGTTACGATTTTTTTCATTGTGTCCGTCCAATTTTAGTTTAACGGCTGACAATGGCCTTGTTTGGAAGTAGACGATGGAGGGAACGGTGAAAAAAGAGGATGACTTGCGACCGGAACAAAGACGAAGACTGAAAAGCCATTTTAAAGTGGAGCTATTGGCAGGTACGCAGGATGCCCACTGATTCAGACGCGTTCCTCTATTCTGCGTCAATAATGTGCACACCGTACTGGCACAACGGTTATGTGAAAGAAATTCTAGTAAACAAAATACTAGCAACATAGACCGGAACACACTGGGTGTCTATTGAGAGTGAAAACAAAGAGCAACAAAAAAGAATAGAGAGCGGAGCAGCTATATTCGAGGGAGAAATATGATGCTAGACAGGGAATGGAATTGTCGAGTTGCCACGGGCTGCGATATGCCCGGCGGGTATGGACATTTTTGCGAAAATTGGATAAAAGCAAGGCAATTTATTAAATAAAACAAAGACCGAAAGGCTAAAATTTATGGCGGCAATTACCTTTCCAAACACTTTGCAGACTGTAAGTGAACGTATCATTACACTGCGGATATTTATCCCAATACATACATTTTACAGTGCATGTCTTGCATATTTTACATTAAGGACAGATGACTGAATGTGTTACATATTTTCTGCACGTTTCACAGACTTTTCTGTTATCGTCGGTCTCTTTACAAGAATTTATTATTATTACCTAACTAAAGTATTATTACCTAACTAAGATGCTCGGTTTTGACGCACTGGCAATGCGAGGGTCTCGAAGCAACTTTAGAAATGCCTAATAGATTTTATACCCGACTCGCGGAATCTGTACGGTTAACATTGATACAAAAGGGAACTTTAGCCCGATCTTACTGGAAGTTGACTCTACGAGATGCAGCACGACGCGACACGATTCGTGACTACGGAAATACTAGCCCCCGAGAACAGAAATGCAAGAGCTTATACACCCCTGCAATGGCGGGTGGTACTTGTCAGTACCCCTGAATAACATTCGTATTTTGTCAACGTCCAGTTGGTCGTGCGTATGTTTTGGTTTTAAACTAAACAGATATGTGGATTTTATCTAGGCTCTGTGCGTTTATCTAGGACGGTTCCTGCCAGAGATGATCTTGAACATCTGTTCGTCATCCGTATCACTCGTGAAATTGGATTATTTTTAGACATTCCAAATGACTAGTTTGCAGTAAATTACTGAGCTTCTGTATTGAAGTTACATTCATTCCTTCTACAGTAAACGCTCCTTTACTGTCCAACAGCCGTGTTTTGCACGGACAGTAATCGTACCCGGACACTATTTTTGATTTATGACTGTGTCTACCGCGCCGACCGCGCCGAGCGAGACTTCAATAGAGAGCCAAACATAGACAAGGACAGAATGGGCGTTGACAGGCAGTGGAGTGGTAGGCACTGAACAGTGATCGTACCCACGAACCCGAGCCAGGGGCGTTTTCTGTATATGTATAACGATCTCCTTTCATTCGTTATTAATCGCGAAACATGTCCAAATTGGAAGTCCAAGCTGTGATTCGCTTTTTGTAGGCAAAGAAGTATACTGAAATTGATTGTCAATTGTGTGACGTTTAATGGCAATAAAACATCGCCTCAGCTGATTTCGAAATGACGCACTTTACTCGAGAATGGCAATACGAATATCGAAAACGGTTGCTGACAGGGACGCCGTCAATTCCGACATCAAATGACAGTGTTGAACGTGTTAATGAATTGATTAATGCAAACAGGCCAGTCACAGTAGACGAGATCGGAGACAAATTAGGTATTTCATATGGAACTGCGTACTGTATCATCAGTGAACGATTCAAACGGGGAAGTCTAAACTGCGACGCAAATATGATTATCGCAAGTCAAAATGACAATCTTTTAACAACGCAATAGGGAAATCTTTATCATAATAAGTGTCTCAATGAACATGGGGATGTAGAAAAGTGGTCCTAAGACTATATTTTTAAATGTATATGAAATTAACTTGAAATACTGATTACAGTAGAACTTCGATTATCCGAACTTTTTCCGAGATTTCAAAATGCTACAAAAACAAAAGACTACATGTTTTCGTTACAACAGTCTTATACATAGCTAGACTGCGGATGTTTATGCAATTTCCAATTTTTATAGACCAATTTTTAGAAAGTGGAATAAAATAAAATCCTTTTTTTAATGGGAACAGCCTGTGTAGATCCAAGACAAATAAAAATCGTACTGAATTCTATCAAATTTTATATTCTGGCATTTTTTGAAAATTTCTATGTGCCATAAATGCATAAAGATCCGCAGTCTACTTATAGCTTATAAAAAAACCAACTCAACAATGTACGATATGTTGACCTTCACGTGACCTTGAGAAAATGATGAAATACTCTTTCAAGGACGGTAAATGAAGGAACCTTAATTTCATTGGAACAGTGCGTAATTGTTGACATTATTCAGCCGCAACAATGCCAATTTATAAGTAATGTTCAATTGATTAATAAAAAGCCACAGGAAGCTTGGGATTGATAGTAACACAATGTCATGTCAAGGTCAACATATTGCATATCGTTGAACGTGTTTTTTTTAAATCAAATCCTTTTTTATCAGAGTGTACTTTTTCCAAGGCAATGAACCTGCAATATCTCGAGTTCGTTCAAATTTACTAATTTTTTAGGAATATCCATCGTCGCCAAACGCTGTCCGGAGAATAAAACATTTGTATATTAGAGTATTAGGATACGAGAGGCTCTGCAGTATTTTCCATTCGTAGCGGAAACTGAGGCACGCGTCTAGACAATTCTAGTCTGTCCAGTTCCGGAACGAGCCGCACAATATCCAGAAATTCAATCTGCCAGCCTCCGAATGTTGTGTTGCAAACCGCGGACAATAAAACGGGGAACACACAGGTTCGAAATCGCCGGTGGAGCAATACAAACGCGTCGGGGATACGAACCAGCAGGTAAGCGCGGCGTATTCGCCGTTAAACTGCGAAAGTTGCGGATGTAAATCCGTTTCTCTCGTCGCGATACACGTTGTCGTTGCAAACTGGCACGATTTCGTCGTATAACTGCATCTGGCCCGGTGACTCTCGGGATCTTCCATAAATAAATGCATGAGCGCGTACACGTACCATGCTTTGCGGCCCTCCTGCACAACCTCGTTCCTCCCCTCCCCCTCCTCCTCAAAAGCCTCAACCCAGCACCTCCCCAACCCCCCTCGGCAATGTTCGATGTATGTATGTTGCGTACGTAACATTCGCGTGTTGATTGTTGTGCAGGTTGTACGTCGGTATTGTATCCGTACGTGAGCAGTGCAAACAATCGGGTGCGCGCACTGCGGATGCACCTGTACACCGAGAAACACGCGGGCGGCTGAGCGATGAAACCACGATCGATCCGCAACTGAGGAATTGGCCATAGTCCACTGATTGATCGTAATACCGTTCGTGAAAAGATGCGGCGATGGAAAACCACACGTGCGGAAGGTCACCGGGCCGGCAATCGCCATTTTGTTCTTCGCGCGGTAAAGTCAATGTCTCTATTTTTAATCACACTGTACAACACCAAATTTGTTCAGCAATATTTGTTGGCTGATTCTTATAGAGTTTATCATTCTAAACGCAAATCCCAAAACAGAATTGCTCTATCACGTTTTCGAAAAACATTCGTTTTTGTAAAAATGCGAGAAAGTTCAGGTTTGGGTCCAAAGATAGAGGGAACTCTCCTGTACATTTATAATTTTCTGTACCTTCTAATAATTGTAAATGCTTGTTAAAAATTTAAAAAGACCTGGCGTGAGTGCTCTATACGCTCTATTTTTGTATTTATGTGAAAAATCGTTTATCAAACAGGAACTTGCTATACAGTATTGAATTCTACAAATGTTACTGGTGAAGAAAACATTCACGAAAAGTATTTGGTTCGGTTAGTACAATATATGCGCAAGAAAATATTCATTGGCAGCTTGTGTGCGACGCGTTCGCACCACGCGGCCATTGCATGTATTTCTCGACTCGCTAGGGCCGTCGCTATGCGTAGATCCCAATTAGTTCCGATAATCGGGGTTCTACTGTATTTGAGTTCTACGAATACTTTTACTGTATTATTGAAATCGAATGACAGCAGTAAGGAGAACGGGAGGAAGTACGGAAGATGATGCATTAGAACAGTGGTATAGGTCAACGACAATTGCTTCGGTAGAAGGTGCGACATCAGAAGCGCAGTAAATCGTTGGTTGGACTGCATCTCCTGATTTCTTGATGGCGCAGAACGTAATTGCAGCCGTGTATCATCAAGGACTGGGTTCGCATCCTGTAACATATTTGCGAGCGGCCGCTATCGCATAATCTTGTTAACGGCATGATGCCGCGGAAACACTCGATTCTGCGTGGCAAACAGCAACGATCCATTAGAGCGATGCCGACTATGAGGACCGATCGGGACATACAGCGAGCTGTTTGCGGCAATTCGAAAACGTGGCACGAGGTCAACGCGGCCCACGAAAGCCGGCCTTTACCGTTCGCCGTCGATCAATCGAATTATCAATCAACCGCCTCTGGTGGCGACCGTTAATTAACAATAACAAGACGAGCCAATTGCATTTCGCCGTTCGCTCTCGAGTCCTGTCGTCGTTGAATTACTTTGTCCCTTTCCTCCATCCCGCTCCCATTCGGGGTAACGAATTCATCTTCCGGTAATGTTCGTTACCGTCACGATTCAACGGACGATGCGTTTCACGTCACCAACCATCCTCGCATGAGTCTTGCGCACTTGTATCGACGGACAGCGCGCGTCGTTTATTCCTACCCTGTTCAATATCTAATCAAACACTGTTCTATCCGGTTATGATAATACTTCGATCGATCAAGCTAATTTTTCTATCTTTCGCTAACATACGTCCGACCGGTAGTCTTTCTCTGATCATCTGTCTTCTCTTAGATTTCCACGGGTTATTTTCATTATTCATTTCGATGTAACATGTCGCGAGCCAGGACTGGATGCACGCGATTAGTCAAGAACAGGCGTGGTTTGAGCCGGTAGAGGCACCTCCGCTGAATGCGGAAAGCGGGCCAGCGGAGGTGTATAATCACCGTACAATAGGATGTGAAGAAGGTCCTGTAGGCCCTGGGCGGTGGGGTTTTAGTGGGTACGGGCAGGGAGTCAGTCCTGTGTCCCCCGAACACCATCTTAGGGAGAGCCGAGTCCCACACTACCGTCCCCCCCCCCCCGACTTTCATCGGAGGGGTACGTAACAGTATTTCCCCATCGCATTTCCCCATCGTATTTAAATAAAAAAAAGGGCTGGGTGCACGCGAACGGCCGACGGAAGGATTATTACCCTTGCCATATGGTTTGAATTTGTTAGTTTGATACGTGGACAAACCTGATACGATCAGGGAGCCGCTAGGATTATGAGGACAAACCTGACGCGTAGTCGGGGAGCCTCTAGGAATGGAGTGAAATGCAGACGAGCCTGATGAGAAACCAGGGAGCCACTGAGAGGTTGGTTAACTCATGAACCTGATGCGAAATCATGGAGCGACTAGGATTATAGGCGATGAGGCCGAACCTGACGCAAGGAGCTTCTTACCCGAAGTAAAGCCTTCGGGCATACCGGGTATCACTGCTCAGTTACCGGAGGCGCTAGTAGAGGGAAGAGTGTTAGGGGGTAATCCCGGCCTGCACATCACCACCACAAATCGAAGGGTGATCGTCGTGGGAGTCCCTCACGCCTCACTTTTCTGGGGCTGGAATAGTCCCGGGAAGTCGTGCGTAAATGCATTAAACCTGTCTCCACTTCAAACAATAAACAAGGGGAGCCTCTAGGAATGGAATGAAACACAGCTGACCTGATGCAAAATCAGGGAGCCGCATCCTATTCACATATTCTCAAGCCTCAAAAAATTGCTTTTTACGTAAACAAGTGATGGTCAACTTGAGTTTTTTAAATAGCACCATATGTTTTGGACATCATAGGATTGTTGCTGACGTCGAGACGAATTCAACAGTGTATTATACTATGACCTTGAAATTACCTTAAATTCCAAAAAATCTGCAAACGTAATTTTAATGGAAAGTTATTCCTACGTTGTATACGACACACCAATCAATAATGTTCAAGAACTTCAGAATCGCGTAACTGGATGTAATAACAGAGGACCGCTTTGTAAATAATTACCTAAATGTCTGAGTTATTTGTAGAAAGTTACTGCAGAAGTCATATTATCAACTGAAAAAGAAAGTCAAAAGTATTGACGGTTACATGCATAATGAAAATAAAAATAGAAATGATTTATACTATTTATGAATTATACTTATGTATAAAGTCAACGTACTGCTGATACACCGTATTCGATGCATAACTTTATCCCAGCATACATTATAACAGGAAAGAACTGTATAATGTAATAATGATATTTGGTCTCCTCTGGGCTTCAAATCCATTTACCACTTTCCCGCTCTTCCTCTCTCATTAACGCCTAATTTCAGCGGGACCTACTTTTTTTATTACGGTAGATTCCGAATCACCTTTTATGCCAACAACACACGGCATACCCAGGCGATCACCCATCCTAGTACTAACCGCGCCCAATCGCTGTTTAACTTCGGTGATCAAACGAGAACTGGTATTTGCAGCGAGGCAATGGTCGTTGACAGGGAAGAACTAGTATAGTATAACATCGCTGACGAATATTACATGGCTAATGTTATCGGTTAATACTGCCATCGGCTAAAGCTGTTGTCGATTAAATCTGGAATCGATGAAAACAATGTGATTTCAATGTGACCCATTTAGAAGCGGAATAATGGCTACACAGTGGCAATTGAACAAAGATCAGTAATCGGGAAATCAGCTACGCGTGTAAAGCCTTATGAAGTGGAAAATACGTAGGTCGCGTGATCACATTCAGTGCACGAAGAGAGAGAGAGAGAGAGAGAGAGAGAGAGAGAGAGAGGGTGGGGGGTTTGGGAGCGTAGGTTCTATAGGTTAATCGCGTTCCGCGGAAACGTTTCGGAAAGCCACTGAAGAGTCGTTGTAGAACAAAGAGAGACACGATAAAGGAGATAGAGGTCACTTCGATATTAGCTAGTCAGCGAATTGGAGCGGGTTTGAGCCGAGCCGGTCCCTCAGAAATTAGGAAACTCTCCGGGCGGGCGCGGGAATTCGATGCGGAACGCGTGGCCGCGATAATTATACGGCTGTGTCCCCAGAATACGATTTATTCCTGGTATTTCGACGGCGGACTTAATCTGCGTTATCATCCGGATTACGCAACTTCGTAGTTGGTCGGGCGTCCCCTATCTCCTGATTCGACTGGATTGAATCGCGAATTGAAAGCTGAGCCGCTGTCTCCGCCGAAATAAACGGGAAAACGAGGAATTTCCGTCACGGAAACGCCAGTTCTACATAATAGTTGGGCGAGTACCCGAGACTCTGTTCGGCTTTTGATGACTCGGGTCAGTACCCGATAGTTCGTAATACTTGGGTACCCGAAAATTTCGGGAACCCGAAGTCAGGTTCAAAGTCTATGACATTCGGGTACCAAAACATTATAAATTTTCGAATTCCCGAACCAATCCGATCCGACCCGATTTCGACTTCGGGTACCCAAAATTTCTGGGTATCCCACAGTGATCCTGACGGCCGATCTAGCAGTTCGTGAAGATTTTAGCACTATTTGGAAGTTTAAGTTGGATTCGTTTTGACATCAGCTACAATATTATGAAGTCAAAAATATAAATTGATCATTAAAAATTAAATGTTGAAATTAAACCTTGACTTTTTATAGAATAAACATATTTTAAGAAATGTTTTTTATTGAAATTTGTAGACCGCTAAATGTTGATTAAACTATGTTTAAAACATTTTTTTGTTTCATTATCGGAACTCCCTGAAAATTCATGTTCAGTTTTAAAATAAACAATAATCGTATACAATCTTAACAATAATCAATTTTTAATAAATCTTATTCATTTTATCGTTGTTGAAGGCGATGGTCATTTAAAAAGCAATATATATTCGATAAACACCAATATCGACTGAAGCGCATCTGTGACACTTTAAACAATAATTCCTGAAGAAGGGCGAAGGTGGAAATTATTCTTGCGGCATCATAGAAGGAAAAGTATACTGAAAATATTCCAATTTGAAAAAATGCGGAACCATTTGGAACTCAAAAGATATTCCATGTCAAAGGGAAACAACTTCAACAACTTTCATTAGTTTATTAAGAATTACTTATTTAATAAATGACGAACTGTAATTCTAAATTTGAGATTTCAAACAAAAAGTTTTTTATAAACATTATATAGGTTCGGCAGGGTTCACAAAAGAAAATTAGTAATTTTTTCGGTCGAAAATCATATTTACAAAATGTTTCTTTTTACATGCTTGTTCTAATTGTGATTTTTGCTAAACATTTAGAAAGAAATATAGTTGCATTAAATACCAATATGGGACAAGTCATTTTCTACCAAATTAATCCAGCCCGAAACCGACCCGAACCCGAAATTTTCGGGTACACACCCACCCCCACATAATACCGAAGAAATCGTGGGCGGTGTTCCTGTGCGTGCTGTCATGGTCGGGATCCGAAGCTTTGAAAATTGTCCCATGAAATTGGATGAACGAGGTCTTTGTCTTTTTATCTACCCTCCATCGTGGTCGCCTAGCGTCACGACAATCTTTGAAATGGATGTTTTCTAGCCATGACGAAGTATCTCGATTTTTCTTGATTGCACGCCCCATGTTTTGAAGACTGCGGCTTCTCACTGCCGAATGGATGGGATGGGTCGAGTGCTTCATGGATACTAGGTTTTTCACCTCTGCTTCACGCTCTATGATGGAGCATGTGGAACGGCACTTCGGACAGACGTCCCGTCCGCTCAGTCGTATGGATGAGATATGGAAAGTATTTTGTTTTGCCACGCGCTTTTCGTTCACTGTGTTTATTCTGCACTGTTTTTTCTGTTCCGAGTGAAAATAATTGCGGTTCTCGCTGCTCGAACCTTTTACGCCTATGCCTACACCCCAGACTACGAGACGTACAGGGTGGGGCAATAACTTTGTGCACCTTGAATATTTAACCGTTAAAACGACCTTAAACTCAAAAATTTTGTTCAAACGTAATTTTAATGAAAAATTATTTCATACAAAATAAATCAGGTTACATCAGATGTTCATGATTACATTTACGCTCTTTGTATTAGATTTTTCGTTATCGCTATAATTAGGCCGTCTCGATTTATGTTCTTACACGCAGTTGTTATGCATTTCCGAAATTCTGGAAATTACGTTTACGTAATTATAAAAATTACGTTTGCACAAAATGTTCGAGTTTAAGGTCATTTCAAGGTCACCTTGATTTCTTTAAATGGAAAGACCTCCTTTGTGTACCATATGCAGAGTATCGAATTTTGCGTGAAAATGTATTGACCTTCATATGTCCTGGATCTAATAATTAACAAAATATGATCGAAATAATTTTCGAAATCGAAATGATTACTTTTGAAAATTATTTCGATATCTCGAGAACTACTAGGTTTACGACATATACATATAAATATTATTCTACAAAATTTCGCATTTTTAATAACCCTTATGCAATATAAGAATTATATTACGGATTTTATGCACTTACAGCTAAAATGAGTAGACCAAATGTGAAACAGTAAAAACAATTAAATAATTTAGATATATTTTTGCAATACTATGTGCTCCTTTAAATTGTTAAGAAAAGAAATAAGTGTCTATAGTAGCTTGCAGTGACTGTCAAAAATCTTTCTTTTGCATAAAAATTCGCAGTCTAATAATAGTTATTATTTAAAGGTATACAGTACCTTTAAATAAATAAAAGATGTCTGAAAATTATCAAAGAACCATAGAATGAGGTTCATCGCATTTATATTTTAAAATCTTCATGAAATTACAGGTGCAGTGTAATAAATGATGTGCAGTGCATGTATTAATGACAAGAATTAAAATATCCTCGTATTGAGCGCACGTTGTCGGATTTATCGATTACTTCAGGAAGAAAATATAGTTATGGTTACGCAAACAAATAGCGCGTATTGTAACTGACGACAAAACAGCCGCAAAACGATCTCATGCATGCATTGCGCGCAATGCAAATGTACGATTAAGTAAATTACTCGTTTACTATTGTTCACGGTTGTGTTCACGGTTGTGTTCACGTTTGTTTCTGGGTTGATACGCTATTTCCTAACAATATATGATAGAATGTTTCTGGATGAAGGGCCCATAAACGAAAATGACGAATCGAGTATTATACAGGGTGTCCCGAATTTAAATGGCAAAACTTCAGGAGCGTGTAGGGGACCGAAAAAATTCAATATCTCATTGTCAGTTGCTCTCTTGAGTACGAACGATGGAGATCAAAGAAATGGTAATCGGGTCGAGTCGGGTTGGGGTCCCGAAAGTTTGCAATATTCGGGTACTCGAAGTTAAAGTTGGGGCATTTCTGCGATCAAATCAGCGTTTTGTAAACAGCGTTTACTACAAATCGAAATATTATTACAACTGATGATTGGACATCTTAAGATGCACAGAGTTATTTATCGGCCCTTCGGGCGGGTTGCGCCCGACCACTGGCAGTATATCTGAAAAGGTTGTTATAGCAGACAAAAAACGCGCACGGATCAGCTCCGAAGCGACCGATTATTTATAACCACCGCGCTCCGACAACTTCAACCCCGACAGATAGACAACACATGCGACAGACTCTCAGATCGATGGGATTATTCATACACACACACACATACTTGTCTATTTTATATATATAGATTTGATTGCAGCCTTGCCCCAACTTTAACTTCGAGTACCCGAATATTGCAAACTTTCGGGACACCAACTCGACTCGACTCGACCCGACCCGATTACCTTTTCGGGTACCCGAAGTTTACAAACTTTCGGGATCCCGACCCGATCCTGAACAAATTTCCCGTCCCGAATCGAACCCGAAATTTTGAGTACTCGCACACCCCTAACTATAAGTTATTTTAATGGACACATGCTCCACAGCATCGACAATTCGATACTCCTTTGTTTTCCTTCTTTCTTGTTTCGATGTTTGTAAATACGATATCGGCCTGGTGTCGTTCGGTCGTTAGGTTATTAAATGGGTGAAGACTTTCATCGTGTCGCAGAGAAATTTAAGGTAACACACACGCGTTTTAGCTACGTAGGGCCGGTACTTGCAATTATGCTCGGGGTAATAAACTTCATCGGGAAGTGAATTGAAGGGTTGGCGGAAAGCGGGCCTTCGGAGTTGGGGAAGACAAAAGGGAAAGAAGCGGCAAAGTTCGGCGTTGAAGTAAGCAGAACAGCGAGCCGCCTGCCAGTGTTTCCATCGTTCTTGCCAGCTCGACGGTTGGAGCACACGTGTAGCTGTGCCCGTTTACACGGCCCGTCGAAACTCAAGCCGAATTCCCAGAGAAAATCACAGGCGGCGGCGCGGTGGCGGGAACACGGTACCCGAGGGGTTGCCGTTTTAATGGCCGCCAGCGTTAATAATAACGCTGGTACAAGCACTTTCCAAGTTCACAGGGTGCATCGTGTCGGCGAAAGTAGATCACCGGCATCGTTCGCCTGTCAGAACGCGGTTAAAACTGCCGCCACCGCCACTCGCCATTTTAATTGCGAGACTCTTTTCGCTGGTTTATGTATCGTCCAATACAATACCGTTTGCCCTTCCCCTACCCTACCCTCCCCCCTTCTTCTCCTCATTTATTGCGACCGCGTTAATTCGAGCTCGTTCAGCCGTTTCTGCCGTTGAAAGCCCGCCTCTTTTTATTATTTCAACGAAGATTAACACTTTACATGGTGCGACGAACCCGCCGCGTCGCGTTTCGAGAACGGAAATTCCCAGCTCCGGGTAAAATAGTACTCGAAATAAAACGGACAAATATTTTCGGATATTATTTACTAAGGTAAATGTACCTATTACTGCGGTATTTTGTCCCAAGAAGATTAAAATACGTAAAAATAAATGTTTTGGACGGAATAAATTTGTACAATTTAATGAGAATATATTCTCGTTGGCGAGGCAAACAAAATTGTCAATCATTATGTATCATATTTCTATAATCTTAGAATTTGAAAAGCATTCTTCATAAAAGGGAAAAATATGACCATTTTTCTTCTATCTCGATCACTGAAGGACTGTTGTTTACATGATTGTTTTTTTTTTCATCATTTTCATAATCATTTACATGATTACTTTCATTATTATTTAGATACCTACCTCGGTACAATAAGAATATAAAATGAAACTCTCTTGTCTTTTTAATAAAAAAATTAAGCCCTCGGCATTACGTACATTAAAGTCGAGGAGTGAATTGCTAATACTGTGGTGTGAATTGTAACTACCAGAACATTTAGTTCTGTTGAATAGACGTTCCTCAACTTTTTTACAAGCTATTTAGGCGAAACTGTCGAAAGTGTAGTGTGTATCTTTGGGAAAATGTTTTATATTCTTTGAGAGTTAAAGAATACAATATTTTATTTTGTTACATACAGATTAATACAATAGTTAATAGACGGAGAAAACCTCGGGAGAACGATAGAAAAGACACGTTTTCACGAGTTCGAGCCAGCGCGTACGAAAACGCCGGTTAAGAAAGTCGATCGCGATAACTGGCTCCGGCGGGGGGGGGGGGAGAGGGTAGAGAAACAACTCCGAAGGAAATCGGGAAAAAAACTGGACAGGAAATGGGGAAACGAGCGGTAGAAGTAGCAACCTTTTGTAAATAAACGCGCCGGTGACAAGAGACCGCCGCTGACTCTCTAATAAAAGCTCGTAACGCTTGGTATTGGCAAGCCTTGATTTATTTCGGGCGGCTGAACGCGAACCTTTGAAGAGAATGCGAGAGAGAGAGAGAAGAGAGAGAAAAGGAGAGAGAAAGTAGTTCCCTGCGCTTCGCGATGAAGCGACGCGCGTTTTCCCCCGTTAGGATTCCGTGTCTTCCGACCACGGATTTATAACTTGGGAGGCATCAGTTCCCCGAGCTAGCTCCCTTTTTGCGGCCACCACGACCACACAGGGGACGTATTCGTTCCAAATGGTCGATTTAGTCACGTTGCTTAATCTTTTAAGATTAAGATAAATTAATATTTTTGCTACGCCAGAATCCACCTGCAAACCGTCCCCCTACTAACCCAGCTTTGAACAAGAGTGGCAAGCTATCCCCCAGCATTTTTGGGCACGTACCAGTGTCAAGAAAGTAATGGTCATTCGTGCGAGCACTGCTTCTTCGCAACATGTTGGACCCATATTTGCGAACGAACTTTTGGTAAAAATTGTTTAGAAGAATTACAACGGACTCCCATATGACGCTGTCCGTTTTATTAAGGCCGTGTTGTGGCTTTGGAACCTCGACAAGTCAATTTTATTGGCTACAACGAAGGTAAACTATGGTATACTGGACACAGACCTCTCAGAGATTTTGCAAGTTTTGTTAATAGAGGTCGCTCCAACTACTATAATTTAAATACTCGGTCGAACTTTAGCTTACGGGTGAAGGCAGCGCTCTTAACTGTCAATAACGCTTGAAATCGCTCTACTTTAAACACGCATAACTTTTGAACCAGTGAATTCCTAACGTTAAAACTTGGATTTTTAGCATTTTCTCGTCAAAATCTACAGGATTATATTTTAAAAAGTCAAGAACTTTTGGTCCTCTAAGGTAAAGTTTAACCAAATGCTTTATTAGCAAGTATTAATACAATTATATCTAACAGTGCTTGCCAGTGCGGAGCAAAGCTTCCAGGCCTGAACTATGTCATGTAGCAATGCCCAGATTATGAGAACGAATGGAATATACTGTAGAATAACCGTTATATGAATTAATTGGGAGATAAAGTATTCGTATAAAAGAATTTTTCATATAACAGAACTACAAGCACAAGAACATCAAGAAAAAATGAAACAACATTAATACAAAATTAACACAATCAAAAAGAAACCATATTGTTCTCTTATGGTCGACTTGTCCACTATACATATCCGTTATTGGTTAAAAATATTTGTTTTCAGGGTATATTTTTAGAGATTTGATATCACCTTCATTTTTTTAAATGGGACCTCCCCTTTTTCATCACATCATAGTAGGAAGAATAATATACCACTATAATTTGTCATTGTTGTAAACAATTTCGAGGGAAAATTTTTAGAAAAATATACGTACTGTTCGCCATCACCTTCTTGACATGCCGTACGAATGATTCCCGGTGTTCGTGGCGATGAATATTTTATGTTTCCAGCTCCAAGTTGTCCTGCTCCGACTCCGCTTCTGAAACTCTCGAAGCCTTTGAAACTGCTGGCCGGGTTACTGTGATCGCCGTCGTTCAGGTTTAGCGAGTGCTCGGTTATGTGGCCAACTACGAATCCTTGTTACCCGGAGAGGGCTCATTTTCTTCTATCGCGAGCTCCAGCCTTAAACTATTAAAGTTTCTCCGAACTTTTACATTTCCCAACTATGCATAGAAATTTGGAACAGTTTGTCAATAAATTCGTGTTTGTGTAATATTTAGAGCGTCAGTTTTGAAAAACCCTGGAAACTTTAGAGTTTTACCGTGCAGATAGGATCTACTGTAGTCTGTGGATCCTTTGAACCTCAAAGTGTCTTTTTCAAAATACGTTCACTACAGCCGGGCTTTAATAATGGGTGAGCTAAAAATTCGTAATGCGAAGTCTCGTGCAGAATTTAGTTCTTTCATTCGTTAATAGCCTATTCCATTCTCTTTTTAAATAATTTCTTTTTCAGCAGAATGCTTTTAAATATGGTAGAAGATGAATGGAGGAGGAGCATTTTTAAACAGTTGATGGTTACTTGTGAAAGGAGGTTTTATTAAATATTTTATATTTATATATAAGTTATATTTTCATTACAACAATCGTATAGCTTGTAAAGAAACAAATTCGGCGAAGTGCGATATGTTGTCCTTCACGTGACCTTCAACGTGACCATAACATCGAGTCAGACTCGCGATGAAGATTTCAAGCAAAGTTTCTTAATTATATTATTAATTTTCCTTAAAATGCAAATCGAATTCTGTTTTATTGTTGTAGACGTATAGGCTTGGGAAAATACATAGCAATAAATATAAATTTTCTTTTTCTTCTAGGAAATTATGAACGACTAAGACGTTCTATCACGGTAGCCGTAAAATAAATCGTAGTGTATGGCATGAAATGATATGTTTCTGAAATCGTGATACGAGTGGCTGAGTGGTGATTCTGCATGCAGAAACAAATCGAAAAGACGGAATAACATTTTTTCGTTTGGCGCTCTGTTTCCGAGTAAATAGAGTTTGATAATTCAGCGAGTACGCACGCTACTCATAGGAATCGACTGACGCGTCTGTTCCTGGCCGACCGGTTCTATTGTACTTCCTGTTCTACTTCCAGAGCACGCGAACTCGGCGAATTTTGAAATTTGTTTCTCTCGAAAACAAAGCGTCAGATAAAAAAATGTTGTTTCTTCTCTTCAACAGTGGGTTTTGTGCAATGATAAAACACTTAAGGGGTTAGGACACAGTAATATTTTGCAAAATCGAAAATTTTTTTTATAGAAAAATTACATTCGCAAACTATAAACGCGTTTTTCTCAGAGTTGCGTTTTTCAAAACGGTGTACAAGATATATATATCTTGAGTTCTACCTTAGCAATTACATTAAAAGTTTACAGTTATCTTCATTATAATATCTATTATACATTGACGATCGATTTTTTTCATTTTCCCATTATTTTGTTAAAAATAAATAAAAAATTAACAAATTTGCTACCGGAATTCAGTCATTAAATTTAAAATATCTGCCATTTTGTTAATTTTCACAAAAATTGAAATGTGGGATCGTCATTGCCTAGAGAATATATCACAGTTTATGACATTTTTGGGATTTTTGATGTAGTTAATTCGATTTGTAGGAATCCTATACACCAGTTGGCCATCAGGAAGAAAAGATATTCCGAGCGAAGACGACGAAAGGCACAAGAACAAACTATTTTTTAAATGTTACAAGCATTTTTTTATAGTTCATAATATAATAAACTGAAATACAAAATCTCATATTAATCGGTCATTCACTTTCTTCTGTACTGTTGTTTAAAAATTTTATATTTTCCTCACTTGCTACTGTGTCCTAACCCCTTAATCGTGACCTTTTAAATTAATTCCACTTATTTGGTAGAAATGGCCCACAGTGCATCGCAATACTGCTACCTTCAACTCTGACCCAGCAGTCTAAAAACTGGAAGATTCTTGATCAACCAGTCACTCGCACCCGCAACGTCAATCACTCCAGCCCAGTTAGCAGAACAGCCCAATTCGTAACATCGATTTCAAAGCAGCCGGTACAAATATCCTGCTTTTTTCCTCGGACCGGTTGAAAAATTCGATCGATGGTCGAGCCATTATCGAAACTCGATTAGAACGTGGCCGGCGTAGAATCCAGGCGAGAGCGAAGGGCCGTAAAGTTCTTGAGAGCAGGGATGAGAGAAGGGCCACGGCCCCCGGCACCAGTTTGCGCCTCCGAAAAAGCTCCGTCCTCTCTTGTGGAATTTAAGTTTCTAACTATTTGAACGTCTGCCAAAAATAAAGCTCTCTTCTAGCCGGTACCCCGCCCAGAAATTATTTCGCGGGAACAAGGGAGTGTGGGAGGCTGTTTGTGTGGTACCAGGGTCCGTTCTCCAGCGGTGAAGAAACGGTTGCCGAACCGTTCGCGGAATCTATGCCCGGCGACCACCATTTTTATCACAGCAAGACATAAAACCTCAAGTTTGCTGGAACCAGCTCGGAAATGGGGATCAACTGACCGTCCACGAAAGACCCTTCTCGCGAGCAACTTTATGCCATGGTGCATAGACGCGCGAATTTACCGCCATCGTTCGCAGCCGTTTCTCCCCCACACTCCACCCGCGGTCATGATCGAAATGGTTGCTAGTTGGCTGCCGTTCCAACGAGCGTATGTTTCGTTTGAAATTGGTTGCACTACTTACGCCCGAGGAATGCGTGGAACTCAACCTCTTAGCGCCTCCGGTAACATACAATTACACCCACTCATTCTACTGTGCTGTGCGAGCGCTAACAACTTCTATTGCTACACTCAGTGAGACAAGTCGCATGGGGTAAAGGACTGTCGTAAAGGTTGCGACCCGTTTTGCTTCTTAGCTATAAAGTTACATAGGATGAGAATTACGCAAAAAAATGTGTACCGTTGGAAAGGTTATAATTGCCAGTGTGGCGGCTAACTTCCTACTCTCGCCACAAGATGGACAGATAATCAAAGACCTTTCTCGCTGCTACCTGATCCGTCACCGATTCCTATATATACAGCCAGCCTTATATCCATATCAACCGCCTTCCGACATCCCAGCGTCTACCAATTCCTCCCCCCTTCCACCCACTGTACACCGTATTACTCTCACTTATTGCACGTGTGCAAAGACCTTCTTCGCAAGTTTTTTGAAATTTTTCTTGCCCCTCTACTACCATGATGACTCAAGTCAATACTAAACCCTCCTCTTTGACATACAGTTACCCCCTTCATGTTTAAAGAGTAGAGATCGCTAGATCTAGGAATCTTTCATTCCACTCCCATGTTCAAATTTCAGGCTAGTCCTGTTTAAAAAAAAAAAACTTCTGACATCCCAGCGTCTAAGGCAGGGCCCGCTAGATAGCATTACCGATGAGTCCTCTAGCGGGTCTAGCCGCCAAACCAGCAATATTTTCGCTGCAGAAAGTTCAATGATCAGTAAGAAGAGGGAATGATAAGTAAGAAGAGGACGCCAGTTTGAACACCTAATAAAATGATACATTGAATAATGTAAATACATATAACGTATAACGTAAAGCATCAAGAAAAGTTAAGGATTATAGTAATTAATAATAAAATTTATTCCATAGGTTAGGTCAATTCTTACACTGTGAATCTTCATGCAAAATAAATATCTTCCGCATCAAGAAACGGGCGACAAATAGAAATTTATTTTTATATTTAATAATTACAATATATTCATGTTCTTAAAGTCCTCTAATCTTTCAAATATTTAAAATTTTGCTTACCCATTTTTGTTATAAATGCACAAAATACGCAGTCTAGTAATTTCATTGCTATCTCGTTACGGATAAATGCAAATGCATATGTAATGCTAATAGCAGAAAATAAATGTTCTTAAAGTCCGGGTAACGAAAAGGTTCGTAGAAATACTCAAACTTCAACGAAAAAAATTTCGAGTACTAAGTTATTGAGTACAAATTAAGGTGATAACAAAACAATAAGTAGTATAACCATATCATATTTGCGAACGTTTTTTCAACAGTAACGATGTTTAAAGCCTCCAACTTCTGTAGTTAATGCCCCCTTGGTCACGTGCATGCAGCAAAAAATCCTTGAAAAGTGTAAGTGTAAGACCCTTACCATCATGAATATTTTTTAATTTTTGATAATCACTGAAAACTTTGCGTAACAAACTCTGTAACGTAATTTGTATGCAAGTTGCTCCGTGTCTATACATACGTAACAATCTAGACTATGAATTTTATCATAAATTCGAATTGCTTTATATTTTGTCTATTAATAAAGAAGCAATTTTCAACGCATTCAGATACTTAATTAATCGTTGACGATTATGCACTGCGCCGTAACTCGGGATCAATTAATTAGAACTGCATAGGAAATGCTGCCCAGTAATTCCGTAAGCCAGAACAAAGGCAGAGGTGAATTCGGCCAACTAGTTTCCAAGTCAAACGGCAGTGGTAGTTTTCGACAAATTTGAATCCGTAACTGTTTCTTCCTGACCATTCATTGTGCACATACATAATCCAGAATTCAGTGACATAAAATAGAAAAGAAGTGGTAGTTGAAGGTACAGTAATATATACTACCACACTTTTTACAAACTGAAATTCTATCTTAAAGCAGCAGAATTTTGTATAAATATCTGTGAACTTGTAGAAAAGGTTACCACCTTCAGATTTCGACGAGCTTGAAATATGTTGTCAAGGTCATCATTCTAAACAACATTTTCCTTCAAAGTTTTTGTCGGTCGGTTTTAGTTTACGAGATACTCCCAAAAAACATTACTTGTAAATCCATAGTGTGAATGTGCTACCCCCTCTCTGATTTCAATGACCTTGAAATATGTTATCAAGGTCACCATTCTGAACAACATTTACTTAGTTTATATAACATATAATATATATATTTAACAAACATAAAATTTATTAATTGACTGATTGTAAAATTTGTTGTAATAAACGGAAAATTAAAGATAAACCCAATAGATATAATCTTTCAAACGAAAAATTTGCTTGACAGGTTCAATTAGAATTACAAATTTGCATTCTCTCGGATGCAAGCTTTAATTATAAATATAATTAAACATTACATGAAAGTATGCTATTTTTATTTTTACTGAAAGTGAGGGCAACGGAGACAGCCAGAACAAAGAGGAGGAACGAACGACGCGATGCTTCGTTGTCAAAGTGGAAAATGGAAAAGAGCAAAAAGCTTTCACGACTAACGAGCGTACTCGTGGCCTCTCAAAGCAAATCATTAACTACGGTGTCGGGAATTTGTCGAGAGGCAACCGGATTTCAGACAAACAAGGCTATACTAAGATTTAAATTTCTTTAGAAAATAATATTAACGTCCTGTTTTCCAACACTTAATTGCGTAAATTAATATTATCAGTTTTGCACCATTTCAGAAATTTTCTGAAGAAACTTATTATTTGTGTAAGCTTAACAATGAATTTCCCTGTACACTCAAAACAGGTATGTGCCTGAGATAATAATAAACATATTGTTGGCAAAAAATTTGCATACTTCCATATAATATAAAAAAAACACATAGCATTGCATTTAAAAAATTGAAGGTCACCTTCATTTTTAAAAAAAGATTATACAGATACCATTACATTGCTTGTAAAAAACAGAATAACTTTTTCCTCCTCCATTTTTTTCGAACCACAATGGTTTTCGAAAAAGATGCTGGCTAGTAATGACGCGAACACTCTGCGTAATGTAAAAATATTTCACCATTTATTATTGAATTGAATTTATTAGTTGAAGTATTTTTTACGGAAGTTTAGTTACCCAGGGTGAAAAGGATTAGGATATAAAAGTAATCTAAATGAACTGTAACAGGATTGGAACTCACAAACGACTCATTGGAACACATGCTGTTACTTTCTTGTCTCGGTCCGCTTTAAAACACACTACGTAAATGCAGATCGCTTTTCATCTTACGGAGGGAATACAAATCCACCGAAATGTTTTTGTCCTCAATGTTGCTTTATGTAATCATTGTTTCACCTTATCTGTTGATTTAAAAACAGCGGCGTGAGACCAGAATTGTTCCGAACAAAGCTGGGAATAAACTCTGTGAAACTTTATATCATCCCGTGAGAAATACCGGAAATACCGGAAGTGTTACAATTCTATCGTTTTTGGAGTTAAGCGGACTACACATTTTTAAGTAGTTTATACGAAAATGTATTTATTCTTCTAATAATAGTAATTAGTTAGAAAATGATATGACAATATTCCATAATCACATAATCATAATACATGGGTAAGTGCATACGGAAAAGTTGTTCAACATGCTTGTGCTGTCACCTAGCGGCACCGCTCATTGGACAATTATATGTCAAGGACGCCTAAAATAGTTCAATTTTAAACACGCGTAATTTCTGAACTAGTGAATTCCTAAAGTTAAAACTTGGAGTTTCGGCATTTTCTCGTCAAAACCTCCAGGATTATATAAAAAAGACCCAAAATTTGTGATTTTGACTTAACTGACCTTAAGACCCGTAAGGTGAAGTTGAACCAGTGACCTTAACATACATTTTCTTATACACATGTATTTCCTACTGGACCAACACTTTTTATGGATAGTGTATCTGGTGACCCGTAGATCACACTGATACGTTCTCTATCGCGCACTTTGTGCACACACGGCTTCGATGACTCAAGTCATTATTCTTTTACAAAATCCATTCGCATCCAAATTAATTTGGACAGGTTGTACTTTTATATAGAATCATCGGAACAACTCTGAAATCGATGGACGTTATTTGAACAAGCTCCGGGGACACTTAAGAAATAAGTAATACGAACGTAAGAACGCAGACTCGGCGTTCCTCCGATCTGAATAATCCTCTTATTTCTCTCGGAGAGGATGCCCGTTCGATCCGCAGATATCTGCGAGCAACGAGGTAATTTAGTTCAAAGGAACGACCATCGAACAATCGGAGAAACGAGCGTGCATGCCACACGCCGAGCTCGTAAAATTCTTTTCTTTCTTTGTGTTACAGATCCGCAGGCCACTTTCATGCTGTTCCCACGAGTTGGTAGCGCGGCGATGGATACTTCGCGTGGGCGTCAAGTGGGACACAAGATTCCGTAAAGGAAGGGTTTACGGCCCTATCGAAAATCAACAATAAAAATCTCGGCGGAACGATACGGACAGGCGGCGTGGCCGTACAAGTGGGGATGATAAATACCCGGTTACTGTAGACACGTACGAAGAACGCGGAGACGGTCCGTTCGTTCGTTCCGGTATTTGAACACGCGAAACGTTCCCCGGTTTCGATCGTGTAGGGAACCGGGGAATTTATGCCTGTCCCGTACCTGGTATTTCGGTCAAATATTTCATAACCATCGCGTACGAGTCTATCGCGTCGATCCCGGCTGAAAAATGCCCCTTCGGCCCAGGCCGTGCTTATTGCTTCCATCTATCGGTTCTACCCGCCCCCTATAGCCGCCGCGCCGCCTGTACTCATTCCTTCACGCTCTCGCCTTCCGGACGTATTGACGTTTTCTTTTGTAGTAATGCGCTTCGACGCATTAAACGGAATCGATACTTACGGGAAAGACACGGCCAGCTCACCCCCGTCCCATCGGCGAACGATGCCGACGACGCTTCGTTCGATGGTAGTCACTCAGCTTAATGCACTTTAGATTAGGAAAACCGCTCAACTTCGCCGACACAACAGTTCAGCCGACTTTGCCCCAGAGTTCAAGTGACTTTCCCGTGTAATTTGGATCTACCACGACCTTGGGATCCGCGGCGCGGCGCTTCGGACTCCGCGCGGAGCCTGATCCCATGGGAGCCTGCTGGTCGGAAGCCCGTACGATCGGGCACTGATCTTTCGATCGTTACGGGTTTCGCGACGATCGCTGGCGAACCTACTCAGCCAATTCCTCTGGGGAGCCTACTTCGTAACAGCATTCACGGAACAATGTCAAATTTCGCACATTTAATGAGAATTATCGACTATCTCAGGGGGTTGCTTATCTGCAAACAGTTGAAAAATAAAAGCAATTCTACAATTTTTTGCATACAGGGTGTCCGATTCAACACTGCTACTCCTAAAGATTTTGTTATTTAACCCTCGGACTCGTGCAAGTTCTAAGCCTATGCCGGAGTCATATCTGACTCACGCCAATATTTCACTAATGCAGTTTTAAGTTTTAAGTGGTCGGCTGAGCAGCAATATCTTTCGTTGGAAAAGGATAGAATATGACGTACCCTCTCGTTCTGGAACTAAGCGATTTCGAACTAACAACTTCAAAACAAAAAGAGGAGATAGCGATTTTCTCATTTTTAGCCCTTTGCAATCGGTGCTATTTTAACCCTCTATTGCATGAATTTTTATGACGAGTTGAAAAAAATATATATGGCTGTTAGCCTACTTAAAAATGAGTGTGACCGTGAAATAAATAATAAAATTTTATTAGAAAAAGTTATTTATTGCATTTTATGACTGTTCCTTTATGGGAACTTTATACATATGCGATTTTATCCATAAGCGCAATGTTCCCACTTGAAACCAACATGCTCAGAGTCTTCAGTATTATCTACTTAGTTTACTATAGAACGTTTGAAATTGAAGTTCCCAATTGGGAACGGAATACAATAGAGGGTTAACTCGAAAATTAAACATTTTTTCCAACCTAGAATATTTCCATTCTCCATGATTTTTTAAATTTTATGGTACATCTATTTTTAATGGCGCCTCAGAGTCACCATTCAAGTGCTAAGGATTAAATTAACAGCATCGTCTTATATCGGAATAAAATTATTAGGGATGGAGTCTCGGGTCGGGTCGGGTCGGGCCGGGATCCCGGAAGTTTAAAAACTTCGGGTACCCGAAATGGTAATCGGGTCGGTTCGAGTCGGGATCCCGAAAGTTTGCAATATTCGGATACTCAAAGTTAAAGTTGGGGCATTTCTGCAATCAAATCAGCGTTTAGTAAACAGTGTTTTCTATAAATCGAAATATTACAACCGATGATTGGACATCTTAATACATATGCACAGAGTTATTTATCGGCCCTCCGGGCGGGTTGCGCCCGGCCACTGGCGGTATACCTGAAAAGGTTGTTATAGCAGATAAAAAACGCGCACGGATCAGCTCCAAACCGGCCGATTATTTACAACCACCGCGCTCCGACAACTTCAACCCCGACAGATGGACAACACGTGCGACAGACCCGTGCGACAAATTTTATACGTTATAAACAATTTTGGAAATTTAGCCACATTAACAAATCATGAATGATACCAAATATGGAATATATATAAAGATCAGATACAATATTATCGTAGCTATACACTCAAGAAATAGTTTTATTCTTTATGTTGATTTAAGACACTAGATTCAGCTGATCGATTGACAACTATTGGTAACACGAGCACACTTAATGTTCACATTTCCCGATGCACATCATTAGACTGCAGTCCTTTATGCAAAATAAAAATGTTTATATAATTATAAATCAATATGCCTAAAATCTTTTAATCCTTCTATCGTTACATATTTTATTTACTAACTCTTTGTCACGATTGCATATAGTTTACAGTCTACAGATCAGTGTGAGTGTGTTTGTTGCTGCATGATGATCGACTGCAATAATGGCGAAACGTTGGGGAAACATTCCTATTCGACATGGTAACATCCGAAAGCCTTTTATAACTATTACAAAATTATTGTTGCCACAAATTTATGACCTAATCCGCGAAGTTTGAAACGTTATTATGTATAAGCGAGTGTTTGCTAGTGAGCTCCGATTATATGAACATAAAATCATATTGGGGAAAATCAGGTGAATTCCTATTACATTAACGATACATTTACACGAACTGGTTGTTTCCCAACGGGTTCATATAAATGGAGTTTTATTGTTACTAACCACAACGGATAGATCTATGTGGTTGACTCGATACATTAATTACAGGGCTAAACAAAAACTGCAGTATAATTTTTGTAGTATACATTATGTATACAATATAGAATAAATACATTAATTTCTTTTTAAATTTGTATCTTATGCATCCAAGTAGATCGTGTAAGAAAATATAGCAACATTAATAAAATTATATTATAAGTAATAACAAAGATGTGGCTAAAATTGGATGTAAGATATAATGTACGTCATCTTGTGAATAATGTAAATTTCTTTTCATCTTTTTTGAAGGTAAATCTCACAAATACAAAAACATTTAAATCAATTTTATACATATGCTCGTAATAAAATTTTGTATTATAATGATGGAAACACAAGAACATAATTCGTTACATAAAATGAGGGAAGTAGATAGAAGAGCAATTTTTGGAATTATGTGCTTGTAGTTTAACTTTGAGAAATATTAACAAAAATTCGGATTATTTATAACATGATATTATATTACTCTTTTCTGAATGGAATTCATCCGAATCAACCAAAAAGATTGAATGAAAGATCTTAGAAGAAAGAAACTGGCATCACACTATTATATTAATATTTTGGTTTCAATTGTCTGTAAGCATTAATATTCGAATTTGCTAATATTTCTATTCTGCTCACGAAACATTTTTGATATAACTTGATTTCTGTTAATATTTTTTTGTACGATATATTGGAACATATAAAATACATATATTTTGAAGAATGAACATTTAATCCAAATATTTAATAATTATGGATAGCACGTTTCGAATACACGTGTACGTAGGATTAAATAAATTCACATGATTGATCGAACTAATTTGATTAATAGTTATATTACGTGTATTCGATTAATCGCATGATAATAATATTGTTAATAATTTCAAGTTATAAGGCTTTCATTATTTTCTTCTGCGTCGACATATATATATACATTATACGTAAAATAAATAATTGGTATTTGTTATCTTACGTAGACTATTACTATTACTATCTTACTATTTTTTAAACATTTCAGTATGATAATTACAACCGATAGATGTATACTAATTAGACACCGGATTTTATGATAAAAATTATTATGATAAAAATGGGTAGGTCCAATTTAAGCCAATAAAAATACTTGAAGAATTTAAATATGCTATTAAGGAAGAAATTAAATAATTATTTTACCCCAGCTTGTTGCAGTTCAGGTAGGAAGTTCCCACAGGAACGCATTTAAAATCCATTCTATATGACTCCTTAATCATTTAATTTTAAATTTTTGCGTTCAAATATTTTAATATTTTCGCTCAAAACTCTTTTAGAGTTCGAACTATGCTGTTCAAGGCAATAAATTCATGTTTGAACAGTCCCAATTTGCAATTCTAGCAATTCTAGTCTATATTCATATTTCACTCACAAACGCATTAGGAACGCAACCTTGCATCTGCTCGCAAAAGCAAAAGGGTGAATTCGGACCTAGAATGAAACAAATATTGGCAAGTCAAATCTCGTGCAATACCATGATGGATGTTAGTAGTTTCAATAAAATATGTGGATTATTTCAGGCATTGCCTTGCCAAGCTGTGTCATTACCCTCGCTATAAACAACATATTGCACATAGAATTATTGTTAATTTGTAAGTAGTAAATGTTATACATATACATAGTAAAAAGATTGATAGAATCACAGAGGATATCAATATACAAACTCCAACTTCTTAAATTTATTAAAGAATAAAATTTGTATTTCCTATGTTTTGCAATTTACAATAATTTTGATTTTGTATAAAATCTACAGTTTAGAAGATATATCCTATATTGTTAGATCATTATACTGCGGATAATTACAAGATACAGAGACCGTATAAACATTTCTTTCAATCTTTGGCAATTATAATAAATTGGTAATAACGTATGGACGTTTTTTAATTTCTAAATGTTTTAAATTACGTCGACCGTATACGTTGGTTCGTGGATTTTCATAAAATTGTAAGGATTTGCAGAATCCGGCGGACGAATTAAAAATCGATGTCCAATTCTTCGATATCGAACCCCTTTTAATGTTATGGTATGCACATACTAGTAATTTCGGTCAACTCACGAATGCATCGCAACTGCATGCGACCATTCTTATATTGAAGCATTCTACTTCGTAAGATATAAAAAATCGTATATAACTGCATCGAAAGAATACTTTAATAATCTCTTTTCAGAATCAATATATTATACTCTTGAACAAAATTAACTTTATACATATAAATCTTTTATGATGATTTTTTATGACTTTATAAATATAAAAAAACGCAGCATAAAAAAATTCTAGATTAACAAACCCATTTGAAACTGTAACAAACCGTTCGTTTTTGTTTGTAAGATAGGAAATATAAAACTTTATCAATCTCTCTACGCAACAGGCTTCACCAGGCATATCCTACAAGGATACAGTGCAGATGATATTTCACACAAAAATAAATAAAGAATATAAAATAAAATTCGCGTATTTGGAAAATGGTGTTTGGAAAAATAGTGGTGGCGTTACTACGCTATACATCGTTGTCCTTTTATTTAGCCGGTCCCAATAATTGTTCCTAACAAAGTATACTGAAAGCATTGTTGATTCTTTTACTGAAGCTTTTTTTAAAGAAAGAGTCTACGCAATGCAGTGGTGTCCAGAATAGAATAGAAGGGTTCCTAAATGACGAATCTTTGACGAACTGGAGGATACCATAAATCGGGATTATGCGCAAGCGTGGAGACTACTTTTATTGCCGGAAAGTTTGACGGCAATGGTTCTTCGAAGTTCTCTGCGCGGAACGGGACTTTTTAATTAAGTGCATACCGTCCGTGTCATCAATAGGTATTGTCTCGCTACGTAAAGACGGCGTAATCGAGAAATTTTCGAATTTTCAGTCGAAAAGAATGTTTCAGTTATTCGACGAAATTATAAAGATTTAAAGTGTAGAACCTGTGAAAATCTAATCAATTTCTTGAAACACACAAAATTAATTAACCAAATCTAAAAAACCACTCATGTATAAACCGGTAGTTGCTAATGACCTTTGTGAGGTTGATGCAACTTAAAAAATAAATATAAAAAAAAGTATGGAACTTCCGTACTAGGAAGAACGATCATACTAAAATAACGAAAATTGTTTACAGAAACACTACCACCACCAATACTTCTTTCTTTTGTTTCTTTAACAAACCATTTTGCATAATCCTTGTCAAAATATACGTTACAAAGGCAGTTTGAAAATAGTGTGCCGTGCGTTTATGTATTTAAGTATTAAACGAAACTTTTGACAAGGTATATTCAGGTGTAAAAATTTCACTCTGCTATTCAGTACGTCAGCAACTGTTTTTAATGTTAGGATCTCTTTGTACTCTTCATCTTCATGAAGTTATACTCTTTGTCCAAAGTACTGGAACACAGTTTCTTTAACTTCTTTTCAGATTGAACTTTAAACGCGGTCGAGGCAACTGGCTTTTATGAAATTTGTTAAAAAAAACTCCTCGGGAAAGTTAATTAGAAAGTTCAACTGTTAGTGCGGACTTTACTTAAATTATAAAGAGACATTAAGTACGAAGTTTGTTACCTTTCGCTGGTCTTAATATTCTACATAGTTTGCATGTAATACCTACTAATTTCAATATCCATACTAATTATAAAAACAATAATTGGTTTTGTTTCATTGAATACAGACTGTACATTAAGTTAAAAGTACACTTCTTTAAAATACAAAAAATTCAAGTTAATACCTAAACTTCATTAAGTTTTCTCATTAGAAAAATTTCCTAATTCAAAGTGACGGCATTTTTTAAAATCTCAACATTTCTCTTTAGTAAGTAAAACTGAATAAGATTTTTTTATTTAAAATTCTGCCAAACATAGAACATATATCTTATTTGCAGTTAACTTACAATATTTTATTAAAAATAGATTTAATTTTTCAAGAAAAAGTGTTATAACCATTCTCCATAGATAAATAAACATGTAGGAGTCAAGTTTATGTTAATACCATTCTCCGAATTGTTATAAACTTTTTATTATTATTTGAGACTTTGACATAAAATCTAGTTCTCCGAGGAAAATATTTTAATAATAGTTTACAGCATTTCACTCTTTCCAAGGATAGTCGGTACTTTCGTCCTAGTAACCGGAAGTGAAAAGATTGAAATAACCAGCGCGGTCTTCGCGCGAAACGAAACAGTCTCTCAGTAAATCGTTACCGTCTAAACGGGAGAGGTTTTCTTTTCGCCGGCAATTATCAGCCGACAGATCAAATATTTGATTTCATCGGAGTCTAATTTACACAGCTCTGTAAACTGTTTCCGGGACGTCGTCAGAAACTAGTTCAAAAACAGCCGCTGTTTTCGAGAAGAGTTTCCGATTTTTCGAGTGGCTGTCACAAGAAGCCTCGCTGAAAGTTCTACACCGGGGGGCGTTTTCACCGCTCATCAGAGCGGTGACGCGAGCCATCTTCCAATCTTCTAAACTCCTGCGAAGCCGTCAGCTTTCTTCGAAGAGTCTCGAGGTGTTCTAGAAGTCCTCGAAACGAATCGTTCAATCTTGTGACTCGCCGCGTGAACGACCACTCGTCGCGACGCGACGCCGCGCCGCGCCGCAGGAACGAAATCTCGCGACACTTCATTGGCTTTGTCATCGTAAATCGAAAAGTCGATCGCCGCGAAACGCGAAGCCGCTGAACGAGCCGTATCTCGTTTAGCTGCGTTTTATCATTGGCCGAGTTCAAACCGGTTTATTGGCTCCCCGATCGCTCGTTGATTCTATTAAGGTGCAATTATGCGTCGGAACGAGGCCAACCGATATCTTACTCCCTGAAAGTCTCTCGTTATTCCGCGCTGACATAGACGCAACGTGATCTACGGCCGGTCACGAAATTTTAGGCTCGGTCCACAAGCTTTGGCAGATTTTTACGGGAACCAATGTCGTCTTGATAACCTCATAGCTACTGCGAGACTGAACGCGGAGTGCGCAGAAACCACATTAGTAAGGGATTGTCGTAAAGGTTGGGACACCATATAAGTTGGGACAGTGCTTTTTTCGGGTAAACTTTACTTTATCGGACTCAAAATTTTTGCCTTTCTCCTATAAATTATTATGTATTTGGTATGTAATTCAGTAGATTTGTACTCGGAGAATCTGCAGATTGAAGTTTTGATCCTGTAGGATCAATGGTTCAGGAGTTATGCTTGCTTAAAGTTGAGCAATTTGCAGTGTTTTTGACAGGTAAGGGCGCCGCCATATTGGTTTGTAGTGACGATCCCGCGCCGCTTACCGAGCAGAACTGTTAGATGGCAGCACGGGCACACAGTAATATCGCTAACATAGAGAAAATATCTCAGAAAATGTTTGAGAAGAAATATCGAGGAAAATATTTACGAAAACCTATCCCAAACCGAACCTAAACCTAATCCAGACCGGTTAAAACGCAACATCGTGGCCATGTTTTCCAAAATTCAAACATCAATCGCAATACCCGCTCTATATTATCAGCATTAACGCGCGCCCGTGCTGCCATCTAGTGATTCTACTCGGTAAGCGGCGTGCGATCGTCACTACAAAGCAATATGGCGGCGCCCTTACCTGTCAAAAATACTGCAAATTACTCAACTTTAAGCAAGCATAACTCCTGAACCATTGATCCTACAGGATCGAAACTTCGATCTGCAGGTTACTCGGGTACAAATCTACTGGCTTACATACCAAATACATAATAATTTATAGAAGGAAGGCAAAAATTTCGTATCCTAAAGTAAAGAGCAGCCCTTTTTTCCACATTAACGCACTGGGAACACCAATGTTATAGTTGTCAACTTTATTTCTGTTTACGAACAAACTTTTCATGAGTATTAGAAGCAACAAATCGTGTTCAGTGTAGCTGTGCCAAGTGAAGGCTAAAAATATGTCCTAGAATTTCTTTTGTGTGTTTCTTATTGATTCGTCTTCAACTGAAAATCTTTCAACCCTGTTTGCTTAACCCTGGAACTGCATTGTGGGTCTCAGAAACCCAGAGCGTCATTAATTATAATGTGACATGCGCATGAGTGGCTTGTTTGCATTTTAGTGAAACATCGAGGTGGAATACTAAACCATTAAATATTCACATTTTCTGCTTTTTTTCTTAAAAAAGAACTTTGGGTTTCTGAGACCCGAGTGCGAAGTACATGACTCGAAAATAAGTGTGATGTTCCAGGGTTAAATATATCTAACTTTTTGGAAATTTAATGTAGTTTAAATGTGCAAAAAAGATTGTGCACTTGATGCGATGTGAATTCCATGAATCACTGTACGCAACGTCCCGTGAGCATTATTATTATTCTGAGCCTATAATAACAGGATAGCAAACACATTTGCAGTGGAAGAGGATAAATATAAAACAGCCGTTCATAGTAATAACAGATGGGTCGTGGACCGAATGAAACGCAGCTTAACTGCGAAAGAAAATGCATTCGTTGAACCGTACGATCGCAGCACCGTCACAAACGGAACGGTTTCGTTTCCAGCGGAAACACGCCAATCGAATTGCGTTCCGGTATTGTTCGCGGTATTTTTACGGTGCCACCGTTATTGCCAATCCGCCGATTCCAAAATGCGAAACCAGAAAGAAGATAAATCGAGCGACGAACGAACGGTGGGTTCTCGCGACTCCGTGGAAATTCGTGCGTCGTTTCATTGTTTCCGTGTGTATTTATCGGGGCACGGTTTCGGAAGAGGTTGTTGCGAAGATCGGTTAAATTGTCGCCAGATCGTTCCGAGTGGAATGCACACGAACGGTATCGCTGAAATCGGCATTGTAGTTCTATGTACGGGTCCGCAGAACTAAATCCATGTAGCGTTACAGCAGTAATGCGCATATTATTGCAGCCGCATATTGACAACAGCTTTCGTATCTGATTCGGCCACAGCCGCTGAGCAAGAGAAGCAAGCTTTCATTCATTTCGATAATAATAATTAGACTGCGGCTCTTTATGCGAAATAAAAATTGCTTATATTAACTGCATGGAACATTTTTCCTTGTTTTGATCATTTTGATAAATTGGGAATATTGGCATTCTGAAATTCTTTTAATCTTTCAATTGCACCAGTTCGAGTTTTGCTATAAATACATGAAATCTGTATTTCAAACACACCTCGTGGCATTTCATGTTTTTACAGGAAAAAAATGTTCAAACAATCCTGTTAAAGATTCCTGAACAATTTTAGCTGAGCCTATTATGTGACCGTACCAATAAAGAATTATTTTGAACAGCTAAATAAAACAAAAGTGGTGTACTGTTCCATCCGTAGACCATATGTATACTTGTATACATACGAAGAAAAGTGCTCACAATTGACGTCACAAGATAATTCAAAATGGTGGTTAGCACTATTTAAAATAATAATAAAATAAATCGAGATTTCATATTATCAATATCTACATTCATATTTTACTTTTTCCAAATTATAATTGACAGAATGAGTCAGCACTGTTTAAAATAATAAGAGTAAAGTAAAAATGAACGTGCAATAAAATAATTATATGAAGCCGTGATAATTTTTTAATATAGGTATATGTAATTTGAATAGTGACAAGTGGTGAGTATCCCGCAGGGGTTGTTTTTCTCGTAGGTTTCAAGGTCACCGATGTTTTTTTCAAACAACCACATATATTTTCGCGTTGCTTCTTGTAGATCATAAAAAAATCACATTCAAGTATGTGACATGACCTTCGAACGACCTTGAACTCCGAAGATGGAGGTCAAACTTAAATTTCGTTTGTAAGGAGAATGCAGGCTTTGGTATCATTCGAATTACACATAAAAAATGGTTTACTTTGTCAGAATTCAAGAAAATATTCTGGGGGTCACATTTAAGTGAGACACCCTGTATAGGAACAAGGGAACGTTTCATAAACACAGGAGTATTAAAACTTGCTCGGGAGCTTATTCGA
Organism: Lasioglossum marginatum; assembly: GCA_028455795.1. Classification (NCBI taxonomy): domain Eukaryota; kingdom Metazoa; phylum Arthropoda; class Insecta; order Hymenoptera; family Halictidae; genus Lasioglossum; species Lasioglossum marginatum. Next base: position 648,792 of record CM052251.1, on the reverse strand, counting down.
ACTCCCACACGGAGATAATATTATAATCTTATGTGAAATGGTTATGTTAATTTCTCGTCGGAGACGTCTGGAACATTTGACCAAACTTTCGTAACGTGTTCCGCTGAGCACAAGGGCGAAACAGCGCAGCGGTTGTATAAACGTACGACGTACATAGATCAGCAAATGCTAGCATTCCGAAGTATAGTCCTTCGAAGTTGCGCGTTAGAGGAAATGTTCTCGCACGCTATTCGAGTTTCAATAGCAGATGTCTCGAAGACCCTGTTCACGGAAGACTAGTTGCCAATCTCCTAGGTATCAGTAACCGCACTCAGGATGCTTACGTTCGATTCGGAATGCCCCCCGAAATTTTCGAACTTCACAGACAATTCACGTTAACATGTTCATGTTCAAGGTTCTTCTAGTTAACAGAAATCGTTGATTTTTCGTATTTTCAAATGTACATGAAGGATAGATCCGGTCAGATTTTTGTTGCGAGTTTCATGAAAGTAAACTTTTGTTTTTATTGGCTGGTTCGAATTGAAGTTCTATTTGTGAATACATACATAGTACATGGCGCAATAGAAACGATCGAATATATCCGTATCAGTTGATCCACGCGAAAATACGAATTAAATGTCTTCTGCCGGAAACTGCGTTTTCGAGAAATTCGAATTACTAAAAACCTCTGGAGAAAGTAACAGCTCAATGCATGATACTATCGGCTCGTCACATGAAATTTGTAAATTTACAATTGCCATAGTTCTAACGTTTTAGTTAATTAATCTGTATGCGTTAGCCTCAATTAAATTTGGTAGATATCAAGTAATATTCATTCTAGCCAATATTTCTAAAGTGAAAATTTAATCAAATAGATTGTCATACAGGATGAGTCACCTAAAACAAGCCAAATAAGTTTTGCCTGAATAAGTTTTCCACTTTTTAAGATAAGAAGAAATGTTTCAGACGAAAGTTGTTTAGGTTCGACAGCCCGATTACGCGGTGTACATAGCTTTTTTCCAGATGGAGGTGCTTAGGAGATTTGAAGATCTCTGGTGGCTTGTCTTAGGTGAATCACCCTGTATAGATGAATATACAGGGTATTGTACTTCCTGTAAAGGGATGATTCCTGAAGTCATTCGAAGTAACTTTTTTCTTTGCGAAAATATTCTCCGCGGCTTTGTTTTCGAGTTATGAACGAAAAAGACGGCCAATCAGAGCGCAGCCACAGAGGAAAGATTCCGGCTCGGCCAATTCCAACGTCAGACTCAGCGCGAGTCGCCAGTAATCGCGCTCTGATTGGCCTGCGTTTTTCTTGTGAAAAAGTTACTTCAAAAGATCTCAGGAATCATCCGTTCCAAGGAAGCACAACATTTTTGGGACACTCTGTATAGGTTAGGATTTATTGTAGTATGAATAATTTATAATTTTCAAAGGAACTTGTTATACATACAACGATTAATCAATTATATAATTGCAATATGGCAGGGAAATGATACACTAAAAATATACTGTATATAAAATGCTCTATGTAAAAAGAATTAAAAAGGCGGTGCTACCAAATATTGATCGTGTTATTATCTTTTGAAAACTTGAATTGTGTATTTTTACCGAAGAATTACTAAATACTGTATACAAAATATATGCAAATACTATACGAAACATTAGTATTTTTGATCCTATGATTTTATCTTCGTGCAAACGAAGAAAATCATTTTTCACACAGCCACCGCAATAATTTAAGCACCCTCTGTAATGATTAGCATGAAACTTCTCGGTTGATGCCCAATGAGCTACAGGTCTTTAAGAGACGATAAGACGTATTGCAAAACGTATTCTTAAGGGTGCAGCTGCTCGGCAAGTTGATTGACATCCGCACGTACTTTATACAATGTCAGCTCTGGGATTAAGAACTGACAAGCGAGATAAAGCAAAACGTGCGTGCTTACCTCAGCCTTTAATCCTTGCTACGTTGACGCAACCTGAAGCAACGTGGATATTCATGTTTTACCTTTTCTAATTTTAATTCCCACATGAATTATGCATTTTACCTTGTTAATAGAGATATCGCGGATGTTTAAAAATTACAGCAGCTTTCGTGAATATAAAATGGATTAAACAAGATAAATAGCTTGATTATTCGCTCAAAAGGTATTTCGTTTTTGTGACTTTGCGTTTTGTCCAATGAAATTGAAATGAACAATTGAATTTCTGATTATGATAAAAGTTCTTTCGTTATTTTATTTCAACAAATTTTAAGTCACTTGATGAGGGTAGAAAAATGTTGTAGGAATGTCCAATTGGTGAAGCATTACACATTTAAAACAACATTCTATATAATAAACATAAAATCTCAATTTAAAAAGTCGTAATTTATAAATTGTGCCTTTTTTTATTATACAAGATAAGTAAGTGTGTGAAATGTCCGTTTGTCTTATATAGTGTTATGAGCCAGGGCCGCGAGCAGCACGAATGGCCGGCGAAGGGTTGTTACCCTGGGAATATGATCTCAATTTGTTAGTTAAGGTACGCGGACGAACCCAATGCGAAATTGGTGAGCCATTAGGTTGGATAAATCTCTGTGTGGACAATTGGAATGTCGCGAACGAATCTGATGCGAAATCAGGGAGTCGCTAGAATAGTTAGTGGGCCTCGTAACTAGTATAATCTAATTGATACAACCCGAGCGGTAAGATTGTATCGTGTGGGAACGTTCAATTACTCGATTAGAATTGTGGAACGATAATTAAGGGTTTATTAAATATATTCTGATTATAAACAGTGTGTTACATTTGTGTAAATGTCGCGATTGAATGAAATAGAGTTGAAAGAAAGTATTATTACCTAACTAAGATGCTCGGTTTTGAAGCACTGGCAATGCGGGTGTCTCGAAGCGACTTTAGAAGTGCCTAATAGATTTTATACCCGACTCGCGGAATCTATACGGTTAACATTGATACGAAAGGGAACTTCAGCCCGATCTTACTAGAAGTTGACTCTACGAGATGCAGCACGACGCGACACGATTCGTGGCTACGGAAGTACTAGCCCCCGAGAGTAAAAATGAAAAGGTTTATATACCCCTAGAATGAATGGGATGCTTTGTTCATAATCTGAGGTCACGTAGGGCCACACTCTCGTTTTTGTCACTTCAAATTAAGCTCGAGCCAGAGCCCGGTATCCGTTAAAAGGGTCAACTATGATACGAAAGGTTATCTAGGATGCTTCCTACCAGAGACGATCTTGAAGAGATTCCTGCGAGAAAGTCAAATGGAATCTGTTCTCCAACCGTCACAATAGAGGAATTCTAATAATAAATTAACTTTAAACTTAAATTTATTACATGAGTGATATCTTTCGTTTAACACATTGACTAGCGAACCATGAGTGTACCACACACATAATAAAATATAAAAGAAAGATTAAGAGAGGAATAGAAGTTTATTATAGATATTACAATTTTTATATTTTTTATTGTAATCTGTCTTGACAAAATATGACACACCCAACATATTAATTCTCTATAATACAAAAAATTTTCATTATTGCGATTTTGGTGTTTTTTAAAAATCCAGTCACATCTTATATATTTTCAAATTATATTTAAACTATATGTACATTTGGTTTAAACTTGACAAAAATTAGATTATAAAGAGTTGCCCCAGTATTTAATTGTTTAATCTAATCAAACAATTGCGTGACTCACATATGAGTCACGCGATGATCAACACGTTGAATCTCACTATTCTTTAATTGCACGTGAAACGAATTGAACAACACGTGAGATGCAAGAAGCGATTCACTAAAAAATGAGGCTATTCATGGAAAGAGAAAATCGTTTAATTTGACATAGCTATGTGTACATTATGCACTGACTACTGTAAAGCGTTCTACCTACAGTTACTCGAATTAATATTCGGACGTTCTAACAAAGACGATAACTTTTTTAATATTATACTATACGATTTGAACATTTTTGGGACGCTAGAGCAATTAGTTTACTACAGAATGTGAAAAAATTTCTTTAAAAACTAGCAATTGATCGGAATTGTAGAAAAAATACTAAAAGTTGCATTTTACAACATTTTTATGTGGGCCTGTATTGAAAATTGAAAAAGTACGTTTTGTAGGTCTGTGTCAATTATATATTCACTGTGAAAGTTTCATCGAAATCGGTTGATGCGGGAAAAACGACAGGCCTTGAAAGATGTAAGAATTCTCAGATATAGGCCGAAAATCATGAAAATCTGCAACTTTTACCATCTTTAAACGTTTGTAGCTCATTACAACATTGACCGATTTTGACGAAATTTTCAGAATATGTTTAATTGGCATAGATCTACAAAACGTATTTTTTAATTAGCTTCCCAAAAAAGTTCAAATCGTATAGTACAATATTAAAAAAGTTATCGTCTTTTTTAGAGCGTCCGAATATAATTCGAGTAAATGTAACTTGCCTTTATTTACGAAAATAGTTATATCATAAAAATATTTGGTTCAAAGTAACAACTCTAACAATAAGAATAGGAACACCAATTTCTCTGAACATCAATTTTCTCTGATTGGAAGATTGATGAAGGAAAACTTATTTTACCACGTTTTTATTAGATCGCTTTCTTGTCTGTCTGTCCGTTTGTCTGTTTGTCTGTTCCGTATAAATTTTGCAATTGATTTTAAACTAACTTCCCGATGAGCTAGACACTTGAAACTTTAAACATAGCTCAGAACTGGATGACAATGCAATATTAAAACAAATTTTTTTAAAAGAACTGTGTTTAGCAGAAAAAAAATTTAAATTATCATTGTAACTGTCCAAAATGATGTCCATTAACATCAATACATTTTTGTTTATCAATTTGCTTCGTTCTTGTCCGGATAAAATATTTTTTCCGAATTAAATATTTTCATCACTTGATATTGTTCCTATCATAAAAGAATAAGTCCTCAAGGGACTCGGAAACGTAGTGTTTCGATATTTTTTGGATCCACCGTATGTGTCCTTTCTATATCGAACATATAAAAGTAAAACAGGCACGCGGTTGCCTTACAAAAATGACAAGAATTAATTTATTTAGACTTTGCGCGATTCTTATTATAATATGAATATGCTCTAATAAAGATAATTATTAAATCATTTCTTATGAAAGCATCTTTATAATTTCATTAATTGTGAAATAAAAAATCTAGAACTGGTCATTTAACCGGTCGTGGTACGTTTAGTGTTAAAGGTTACCTTTGTACCTCAAAGTTTTATATAATAAAACTATAGACTGTAATAGCATTTCGTGATCAAAACGTTTTCTAAGAGTTGCATTCTGAAATCGGGCATTTCATATGCAACAACCTAATGGCATTGTTACGTCAGAAAGAAGAATTTCTGAAAACTTTTCTCGATTGGAAAAATTTGAAAATGAATTTCTGAAAATTTTTTCGAAGGAATTGGAACGAAAGGTGGAAGACAACCACTTTCCGTCTTCTCGCTCATTTGAGGTGCGTCAAATTCTTGGCGTGTTTGTTTCAAAAGGCATAGAGCAGAACGGTCGTACAAAGAGATGCAACGACGTTCAAATTGCACATAGGTGTCACGCTGCTCTACAGCAGGCGACGCGGTCGCGTTCGAATATGACAAAGTAAATGGAAGCTTTTATGCAAACACGCGAACCTCCTGAGCGCGCGCCGCGGCTGTTCGAGTTATCTCAAGTCATGCTTTGAAAACGTACAAAGCCTTTTTCTTCTCCGGTAGGAAAGTTACCTCGTCACGTATAGTTCAAAGAGACATGATCACGGAATTACGAGTCCGCAGGAGTGCATTAAGGAACAGAAGTTCCGCCGGTTTTCGAATTATAAAAGTTCATTCATTAGGCTACCATACGTGCCGCGCTAGTCAAATAAAATTGCCCAAGAGTTTCCTGTACACAGTAATGGCGTCTCCCTGGACGGAGGTTCGTATTATTCGAACGAGACCCAGGGGAACCTCCTGCCACGGTATTACGAAAAATTTCGCAATATTAATGATTCCTTTTCGCGTTTTAACTTAGTTCTGCCCTCCGTGTCTCTTCCCGCAAAAACCGGAATTCGTGGTGCTTTAATAATAGTACATTAGCGACGAGAGCTGAGTGGAAAAAAGTTACAGGAGATTCTCGATTACACGACCCGAAACGCAACAGATCCTAGCCATGAACCATTATTTAGTGATAATAATAAACTGCGGATCTTTATGTAAAATAACAATTTCCTTCACGAGAAACAAGAATTAATATTTTAACCCGTTAAGCCTCCGTATGACTATGCCGGAGTCATTCCTGACTAACAACCTAAAGACACTTTTAACTACAATACTTTTTAAGTTACATATGATACGATACAGAAAAGTTTCGGACGGGAAATTCGGTTAAAAAATATATATATATTTATTACGATAATTATGAGTAGATCATTTTTCAGGAATCATTTTTTAATGAATTATACTGCAAATTTCATCTCGATATCTCTTATGGTTAAGGGTTATGGTAAAATGTCACCAAATTTCTCGATCCAGCACACTGTGCGCGGCCGCCTGAGGCTGCATGTTTAATTTCGTCAATTTTAAAGTATCCGCTTTTTTAAAAGAACAGTTATTCCCTGATCTTTTCTAAGTTTTAAAAAGTTCTCTGCTATGAAAACAATGGATTTGTTTAAAATAACTGCAAAATAAATGGTGTAAAAAACATTTTGTTTTCAAATGACAACATTATTAATAGATACTCTTATGTTTTCACTACTTTTGTCACAAATGCATAAAATGCGCGATATAAATTTCACTATACAATAGAGCTATTGTTACTAGATGTTGGTTGTTATAAAGCCACGTATTTTCCGTGGGAAATATTTTTATGAAATTCTGATAATAACTGCAACGTTACAGGTGATAAAGTATCCCATCCCGTGCACATCATATACACCTAACGATATAAATTATTATGAAAATTGTGATATCATGTCTGTTGTTCGGTGCAACGAGCAGATTTATCGGAGTTCCAGCGCGAACATGATAAATTTCTAGGATAGAAAAATAATCACAGCGGGACGAGAACAATTTCACACACGTCGTTCATTTCACCGGTTGAAGGGGTGAAGACCAAGATGAAGGGAGTGAAACCGGGTCAAGGAATATTAACCTCGGCTACGAAGACGACAAGTTTAATGGGTAACTCGCAGCGAGATATTACCCTTATGTAGCACTATTCAGTCGAACGCTTTTGAGCCGTTGGCATCGTAAACTGTCGGTTTACGATACACGTGGCTAGAGCCTGCAGCCGTGTCACGGATATACGGGGTGTAAAATACGTACCATCCACTGCAATACAAATAATTGAGCATTATACTAACTGCACCTAATATGGCCCATCTGATTTCACATGCTCGCCAAAGACGTTCCTTCTTTTTCAATGAAAATGGCATCAAAACACGTCAAGATTAATATATTTTCATATGTTAAAATAGTTAACACGCTGTGAATTGAAAACTCTAAGTCTCGCTTGAGCCTGTAGCGACTAGACGTGTGTTTAGTAGCAGCGAGTGTTTACATAGTTTTCGGGAGGTCGAAGCGATTTCCCGTTGTGTAAGATACAGTGTACGTATTCAGAAATTCAGTGAACCAAACAGTTTCATCAAGAAATAAAAGTTTAGTGAACAATATACGGCACAAGTGTTTCTGACTACAGAAGCATTTGCGTCGTTATTGTTATAATAAATATGAAGACATCGGCATTATCTACCACCACAATGAATCAACTTACTGCGGGATCATCTGGAATCTCATACGCTAAAGCTGTACAACAAGTGCAATATCCAACAAAGGAGCAAGCAATAATTTTGCATTCTATAGAGGAATATTCAGTGCAAGATTATACATTAGTTGTTGGCAGTATCGTACAGCAAGTAATATTCGGTTTGTATCTAGAATATCTCACGGGCGGATATGTTTATATCTGAGTACAAAGGAGCTGGTAGAAGAACTTGTAGAAAAACGAGCAATCGTGAAAATTGGGACGCACAATCTGACAATTCGTGCGCTAGTATCTACAGTTAAGCGAGTAAGTTATAAGCGAGGAATTATCTAAACTGGACATCAAGCTGACGTCAGAAATAACAAATGTGAGAGCGGCTATAAATGCACCAGAATATGCACATGTGTTAAGTTTTAGGAGGTAAATGTATATGTATGCAACCCGAGGACCTAAATAAACTTCCGGAATCAATACAGATCAATTTTGACGATACGGTCTATTGGATATATCTCTCTAAAAAGATTCTTCATTTGACTGTTGAGAATAGATCTCTCGTCTGATTGGACGAGCACAGTCTCGCGCAATATTCTACTGTTTCGGGCTCGCTGGGAATTCATACATATTTAATACATATTTAATATTAGTGCTTATGTAACGAATCATCTCTTGAGCATCAATTTTTCCTTAACGGCTATGGAGTTCCCATGTTACTCGAGCAGATTGAATTAAACTTCACGGGGCGAACATTTTCGGTCGTTACGGACGGAGTTTGCTAGAATAACGTTGCCCCGGATATTAGGAGCACGCGGCAAAATAATGTAAATCCACGTATTATTAACACAATTCAAACCATCTCCCCCGTTGCAATAACTGTGTTCATTGTAAAGGAAACATTAGCCGCGCTGCCGTTCGCGGAAACCCGACAGTAAGCAGCTTCACCATACGCTACAAAGAAAACCTGAATCGAGTTGCATATATCTACGAGGAAGTTTCAACTTTTGTTGCGCGGGAAAGGAACCTGCAACGATTCTTGGCTTCGTGAATTATCATTTCCGGAGACGAGATATCCTAAACCGTGTTCGTCTCGATATCCAACTGTCGTAGCTTGGGCACGATTAATCTTTCAGAGTCGTTGCACAAGATTTGTAATAGGGTAAATGTACCTATTACTGCGGGTATACGTTTTACTCCGTTGTTTTTTCCCAATCAGATTAAAATACGTAAAAATAAATATTTTGTTCTGAATAAATTTGTACAATTCAATGAGAATGCATTTTCGTTGACGAGGCAAACAAAATTGTCAAACACACACACACACACACATTCTCATATCTATATAATCTCAGGATTTGAACAAACATTCTTCGTGTAAGGTATAAAAAATAAGACCACTTTTCTTCGGATCTTTATGCAAAATAAAAATTGTCTGCATAAATTGCATAACGTAGAAGTCAAAAAGAAATGTCATTCTTTCTTTAATGATCTTAAACAGCTGAAACAAATTCACTGATATATTAAATTGCACTTATTCATTTTGGTCCAAAATGCATAAAATCCGCAGTCTAATAATAAGTAGACTGCGGATTTTATGAATTTATGGAGAATATGTTATTTTCAACTTGTTAAAATTATCGAGGAAAGAATAAAATATCTGATTCCTGGCTTTTGCATTGACACAGGACATTTCTAATTGATATACATCTACAAAATGTATTTTTTAAATTTTCGTGCCCGATGCAATTTTTTCAAAATTTCTTTTCACGTCAGCTAGTTAACTAATTCTAGATTTAAAAAGAAATTCAAGACATTTGGTTGAAATCTAAAAACGTCGTCTTTTTAAAAAGGTTTTTTAAAAATGTCAGCCACTGCAGTGGGGAGAAGCGTAGAATTTAATTTATTGACAATTGACACAGATAAAAGAAACGTGCACACCAATGGAGAGATGACTAAAGAATAATACATAATACTAAAATTAAATAAAGTGTAGTAAAGAGGAATATAATAGTATAAAACAAACCAAAACTAGAATAAAATAAAATAAAAGAAAATATAATAGAATAAAATAATATAAAGTAAGTAATATAGAACAGACTAGTGAGATAATATTCCTCTGTCTATAGTTGTAACCTCTGTTAAGATAATAATACTCTGTCCTAGGTTAATGAGGTTATTAAGTAATAAAGAGGAGGAGCGTTAATTTACTTAGTAATCGACTCTTATATTTTTTCTCGAAATTTCATCCATCTCAGGATACGAATACTGAGAGTGCAACGGGTTTCAATGCTGCATCATCGGCGATGTTTCTGCTCATCATGTTCATTTATGAAATTGTGAACTACCGACAAATTCGTGAAACCATAGATCGAAATAAACAACTTCATCGACAGAAGCATCGACGATTGGCGAGAGGGAGAGAGAAAGGGGTCGAATCGAAACGGATTTTGGAGAAGGGTGAGGGGTGCTTCCAATTAAGGGGTGTAGGTACGGTGGGTCGAGAGTGCCACAAGGACATCGTTACAGCACCAAGATCGCCATTATGCGGCGCAAGGACGACCCTAACGATGCGAGCCTTCGTGATTTATGATCCTGTGGAACGCGGCGGATTATGTATCTACGGGCCAACTTTCCCGGGACACTTTGCGGGACTAGATTAAGAGAATAATGAGGCTGGTTTTTGTCGCCGCCCCTTCGACGAGATTAACCCGACGAGGGTGTAATATGCAACCGTTCACGGTTTCACCGTTAGGCCCCCCATCATCCTTCCCTACAACGTTTCGCTCCGCGAGTTTTACGGTTTCCGTTGGAACTACAAGCAATTACGTTAAACGAGACACAGGTGTGTTGAAATCGACGAGGATTTTGCGGTCGTTTTACTGTCCCGAATTTAACGGGGTTTCAGAGATAATTCATGTGACGCAGGGTAAAATTACAGGGGGTTACATCGAAGCTTGTAATAATTAAGTTTGTGGCCCGTGGGGACGTTTTAATATAGAATGTCCTCAGGTCCATCCTTGTGCGAAAAGTGAAGGGTCCCGCCAAGGGGTAATGTTGAGTACCGTTCATGAATATTATTTCGATGGATACTTGATAACATATTAAACGTGTCGTTTCTCGCGAACAAACGTTCATTGTGGCGAATTTCCATCTACCGTAAATCATATCCCCGCGTGGAATAAATTCGGAATGGGAAGCGACAATGTTATCAAGAAAATGGAAATCATACTCGCAACCTAATTCTTCGGGCAGAATAAGTTAAAGAATTACTTAGATTATTTTGGGGTGTGGAATCGCTCTTTAAACCTCGGATGATAGAGGTATTATTTAAGGTACAATGAGTCACACGAGTACTCGCTTTCCTTCAAAAGTGAAAATTTTTCTTTTAAAAATGAACTAAACCACTTAAGATTTTGAAAAAATTGCTATTGATCTTTATTGGTTTAATTAAACTCTTCCTGCGTAACCAGTAATTTTTGCTTTTTTTGCAACTAGATTTTATACACTGAGTTTCATTTATAGTATTAGATTTTACAGAAATTTATTGAGCAAACAGAATTAAAAATATGGAACATTTCCTAGTATATATCTAGAAAAAAAGAATTGAACAGCGAGCGTTAACACGAATGTTAAATTATATGAACAATATTGTAGTAACATAATGCTACATATCATTTTCATTGCCTAATCATAGAATAATTGATGTCAATCCACGAGCTAATCGGCGATGTGTATTATCACAGACGAATTTATGGAGCAATTAATGCATAAAGAATATAACGCATAAAAATAAAAAGAAGTATAACAGTTTTAATAATTTTTATATGAAACTTCAACCAACATATTTATTGCAATTTTCTGATTAAAATGAGACTCAACATGACGCAATTTGGATCATATTCACTTGTTTAATTGAGGATTCAGTAGAACCTCGACTATCCGAACCAATATCTGAATTTTCCGAATGCTTGTTTCATATGCCAACAGTTCAATTTAAAGCGATCCATTTACAACACTATTCATTTTACAAATCAGTAAAGATTTAAAACCGCAGCTTGATAATTGTTCTATTATCCGAACACACATGTTCTACTCTTAGTACTTGGATAGAGGTTCTACTATATCGCGAATTGTCCAATTGTTTGTAAATATGTTGGTAAAAGCTTCATCAAAAAAAAATAATTAGAAACGAACTTATTTCATCTTCACCATTATATTGGTATTCTTTCACCGATATAAGCGATATTTCAATAATGTTCACATATATGGCGACATTGCCGTACCAATTATTTGACAAACTATCAAGAATAGTGAGGGGCGACAGCCTCGAACGCACTAAGGACAGGGCCGCTGATAGTGCCAATATTTTTTATTATTAGGGATGTGCAAGTACTCGAAATTTCGGGTTGGAAAATTTGTTCGGGATCCCGAAAGTTTATAAACTTCGGGTACCCGCGATTTCAGGTACCCGAAAAGGTAATCGGATCGGATCGAGTCGCGGTCCCGAAAGTTTACAATATTCGGGTACTCGAAGTTAAAGTTGGGGCAAGGCTGCGATCAAATCTATATATATATATATATATATATATAAATTAAATAAATAGAAATTTCGGATACCCGCACACCCCTAGTTACTATCTTTTTAATTTCCATTGTTGGTGATAGTTAACCTTGCTTGTGTTTTTCTAAGTTTCTTATAATAAATAAATATCTGATAAGAAATTTGTATTTTTTTAGGGCGTTTTCCTCACTGCGGCCCCGGAAATATAATCTGCAAGTGTTTAAGAAGAGAAAAAGTATCTGCGTGACCAGAACTTTTCCATTGGCAGTAATTAACAGGGTCCTCGTGAAATTCTCATTAAGGTTGATTAGCGGATACCTATCGCGGCCGTGTTCCATTTTGTGCGGAGTCCACGCGGATCTGATTTATTATCACTAACACCGAAGTAGTCAGATCAAAGGGCATACATACTAGAAATTGGAGCCACAAATTGCAAGTTCGGGCCTCTGACAACTAGATACGGGCGGATAGCTAGGCGTACGTACACAAAGACACATTTACTCACCGGACACCGTCAGATGGACAGTTCTGATTAATGGAGGATGGGCACTGACTTGACACTCGTAGAGGCCACCGTCGCGTTCAGTGGCCGAGTGCAAAAGCAGCCTCCAATCGTTCGGCTGTTCGAGCTCCAGAGAAAACCTCATGTCGTTCGCGTACGTGTCCCGACCGATAGTGAGCAAATGGAGTTCCTCGCCTCGTCTACGAACCCAGGACACCTGCAAAGAAAATGGGTTAGGGGTTAAGTGAACGAACCTCACTGATCGATTCATTTCCTGAGCAATTTCAGGCAAATATTTTACATTCATTAACTTGCTTGCATCATCAACCCTCGACGGGTGTACAGAACTTGTGTGTGCATAGACTGAGGCACGCAGTCTCCTCTCTATATTTTGATTAGTAAATACAGATCGGTTTGTTTATAATAATTTTTCATTTCATCGCACAAAATTTCTACAGTCCATGGTTCACGAATTAATCCAATTGCATTATAATCACTAATTCTTTTTTATGTAATTGAAGTATTTCTAATATTTAATAGATTTCATATACAATGTAAAAATTTATCAACACGAATTTTATTCGACCATAAATTCGTAGTACGTTTGAAACAACACTTTATTTTTAATTGCCATTTACTGGTTTACTCAAATTACTCGAAAATAGAGCTGTCCCTTTATTGCAGCAGTTTCTCCACTGGCAAATAATATAAAATCATATGGGTTTCAAAACGTAACAATATCTTCAGTAATAAAAGAAGTATTGCTAGGTATTATATTTAGGTAAATTATGTAAGGTAAACTTGTCCATATGCTACCTCCTTTCTGATTTCCATGACCTTGAAATATGTTGTCAAGGTCGCCATTCTGAACAACATTTCGCTTGACAACATATTTCAAGGTCATTGAAAATTTTACTTTAAAGAGAAATGTTGTGGTCAAGGCTGATAACCTTGACAACATATTTAAAGCCACCAACTTTGGAGCTCCACCATTTTGTGAATTTTTGCTCGAACAAAATAATCGTAGTCTATACTGGGGCTATAGCCATACTTTTTCTAAGGATAATTCTTTTTTTCAGATGTTCCAGTAAGCCGCAATCGTGCACGCCAGCAGACTTCCATGAGGCTGCAAAAAAAAACCCTATAAAAAATCATTTGTAAAATTATATAAAAATTTTTTCTTGCATATGAAGACTTAAGATATGTGTCAACAAAATTACGGACTCAAAAAATGTTTTTCCATTACTTTATCAGTCCCATAAAAATTATAAAAATTTCCGATCGAAAAAGGGTAAGTCCCCTTAAGACTTTTTTAGGGTGATATTCGGCAGTTAACGCGTCAATTTCGCATTCTGCAGCCCGGACACGCGATGCGTTTCGGCTCTATCGTGAATGTGTCCGATAAGTGGCACAAAGAGGGTAATTCTTTCTCCTCAATTCGTGCTCCCTCTCCTCATCTGGCGATTCTGGTAGGAGTTGCCTGAGAATGATTCCACGTCAACAGAGAGAAAGGGAGGTTAGAGAAAGAAGGAGAAAGCTCACAGAGAGAGAGAGAGAGAGAGACATGTATCGACGTTTCATCGAGTGCTGTATCGAACGAAGGAGTATTCCAGAGAGATTCGACGCGGAAGAGTTTCCATCAACGAGGTCTGTATCAATCTCAGTCGCGGGACCAAGTTATAGCAATGCAAATTTAATGTAAATCGGACATCCTGTCCGCGTTGGTGCACATCATATCCTGGACCAGATATGAATTCGAATACCATCTTCCAACGGACCTACGCTTCTCTTGACACATGCCTCCAGAGATAATCACCTTGTAGATCCCGAGTTCAAAGAGACCCGCCACGCCGTGGACGTCTCTGTTCAAAGTACGTAGAAAAATCCTGGAGGAATGAACATTTCCACGAGGATATCGGAACGCCACGAATCTACTCTGAAAGCTGCCGCAAACAAGGTTCATATCTTCGCGGATTTCCACGCAGATCGTAGCTTTTGATAGTTACGTTTAGATACAGACGCTGTAAAATTAGAGGAACGATTTTCGCCGAAATCTTTACTTTTCCGTAACCGAAAATCGTACAGACAACTTTATTTTACCAATTAGAAGCATTGGTTTACTAAATGACGTGCAAAATAGATTTTATCAAAATTGTAACTGGTAGAAATTACATGAGGAAATAAAAAAGGTACTTTTTAAAATCTTTTTATTTCAGCCTGTAAGCAAAATTTAATATATGCGTTTCGTATATCTCTCGAATATTTAGTTTTTTCCATTAATGCTTTAAACACTCATTTGGGGACTTGGTAAACTTGTCGATCAAAGTTCTATCAGTTACTATACCTTGTTCAACGAGATGAGGCAGTATTGTACTGTCGCACTCGAGAGGCTATGTTTACGTTTACTGCCTCGTCTTGTTGGACGAGGTATAGACTTCACTTTGGATGCTGTATGAAGAATATATCATTTCTGAAAAATTGATTTTCCTATTTTCCCAAAGAAATGTAGCTTCTTAATATTGAAGTCATGGCGCTAAATGTTAGTTTATTACTGCAAGATCCTCATAAACACATGTACTTGTATCATCGTGTTCTCCAGCTCAATAGCGATTGACGTCTTGTAAACCTCCGGCTGCAACGCAACAGACAATCAGTCCGCTGCGTGCACATACCGCTCACAATTAGGCCCAACAGCCCTACCGGCCACACAAGGGATACATTTCATCCTAACACTAATATTGTCTCAGCCTTGTAAATGACCATCCCCTATTGGAAACTCAACTCCTTACTCGTTAATCATGTTCTCTGCTTTCATGTTTACGTCAATTGTCTTTGCGAGGTGACAGAATTACACTTCGGATCTTTTATTTTTATAAAGTACTAAAAGAAATGTCACGAAATCTTATTGAGTACTTCATAAAATACATACATAAAATAAAAGAAAACGTGAACAAACTAATCTTTTGATCTTCAGGAGGATATCTCCTGAAAAAGTAATCAACACCAGAAATCATAACTTCTCGATTTTAGCTACATTAAATAAATTGCTAACATTGTATCCAATTTTTATGATAGCTGAATGACCGATCAAAGTTAGTTAAAGGTCAGTAAAATCAATCAGTAAAGTTTAATTAATATTAGGGGGAGAGAAAGAAACTGCTACTATAAATTTAAAAAAAAAGATACTTCCTTTCCTTCCACTGGTTTACTTTCACCAAATCTAGGAAACGTTGTCTCAAGATTGATGAGCAACTTCAGTCGGAACAGAAATTCGCTTAGAAAGGAAAGCTTACTTAGTTGTTCTCGCACATTGTTCTGGGAGTCTGGGTAGCAAGTTTTGTCGTAAAGATGTGAAAAGAAACAAGCAAGTGTAACCTCAGCGTGCACAGCTTTCAGCTGCCCAGGAGTCTCGCTTTCCTAGGTCAACAGCTGTAAAACAATTAGCACGTTCGCTACCACCGTCACATAGGTATTATACGAGAACAATTACTTTGCGTTCCGCATGAAGAATGAGGAGTGAACGTTACACATGTTTTTATTGTAAAATTATTAACCCCTTGCCAAACAAAATCTACTAAATATAATATGTTATTAAATCCCATCGAACTTGGATAAAATTCTATTTTGTTGTTGTCCATATATAGCCATTGGAGAATACCTAGGCATTCAATAAATATAAATTTACTTTCACTTCTAACAAATTGTGAGCAGTTTATAGGAACTTTTATAGCTTCCTACTGTACCCTTTATATTGAATATGGCAACTTCTAACATTACAGTAAATTCTCTATCGACGCAACAGCCTCGGGGGACTGGGTTGCGTTGATCTCCGGCGGGTAGCTATTTTTTGAGCTTCAAAGGCCGAGCCAACGTAAAGTAGGACAGCGCGTGTAAAAAGAGACCGCGCGAGGCCGAAGCGACTGCGACTCTCCGCGTCTCTTTCTTTTCCATACGCTGTCCTTCCTTGCGCCCGAAACTTTCATCGTCAATTAAACCACTAAATACAATTGAAATTATATCGTGTTTAGTGTCATTTTAATCAGAAAAATGCCACAAATAAGTTGGTGAAATTCCCATAAAAAGATAATGAAAAATAAAGAAGTTTTGTAATTGGACTAGTAGTGGTTCACACTGATATACCCGAGCCGAGATCAGATTACTACAGTGGAGGGGATATTTTCTTAAATCTATGTTTTCAAAAGAAATGATACATTCTATTAAAAGTGTTGAAAACACATACATCTTTTGCAACAATAACTGAGCAATTTATAAGCATTTATACATAAATGTTTACTAGAAATGCGTTTTATTATAACATTTATTCAATAGAAATTATTGTGTACGTAACAGTCACGCACAATGTGTAGCAATTAACAAAAATCAATATTGATGAGAATAATGGGAACAAATACGGGGTCGTTACCTCTGAATTTTTTCCGCGTGTGCGCGTAAATAACCGCTCAACTGTAAAGCTAGGCACATTTGAAATAAAAAATATTGGATTTTATTTGTCAATGTTCATTTTCATGTTCCGGTTTATTTCACAATATTACGTAGAAGAATATTTGAGAATGTCTATTTTCTATATATATGAAATCGAGTTTTATTAATTGATACACATAATATTTTTAGCAGGATGAATAATAGGTACTAGAGTTATTTGAAATGCAGTAGAACCTCTAAAAATAATGAAAAAAAACGGTAACAAAAATAAAAAGCAATGTAAAGTGAAGTACAGGGAAAGATATTCATATGGAACTGAAAACTTAAGAAACAAAGAAAGGATGAAGATTTTAAGAAATAAAAAGGAAGAAGAATTGAGAAAGACAAAGGAGTTTACATTGTAAATGCAATTGTGAAATGTTGTAAACTTCACAATGCTTTTAATTGAAAACAGCTTCAAACTAAAATAATTGTTAAAAGAATGTATTCAGTTAAAATTAATAAAAGGTCCATTCATTTAAAATGTGATAAATTGAAAAATTATTTGTTGCTGTATACTCGGGATTCATACGTAATTTATTTCCGTACGCTCGTATATTTCGAATTCTAATCCGCAGTGATGGCTCTTTTTCGTCCGCAGTAATACGTACAAAATGTTATCGATTTTATTTTTTAATACTTTCTTATGTTGTAATAGGTTTTGAGGGCCAACAATTTTTATTTGTATTCAGAACACTATCATTCTTCCAAAAAATGCTTACACATATTATTATTTCATGAGAAATTATGAATAATATTAAAATACAGTACGATCGAAGTACGATACCGCAGTAATCGTTAGTTACCCTAACATTTTTCAAAATCTTTTCTATCCAGCTAGACCAATTATACCATTGTGCGACAGCGCTGTCATGCAGGAATTTAAAAAAATTATATTTCACTTTGCACGATCCACACACCCTAAAAATACAAAGACGATGTTTCTTATAGCGGGTACAAAAAGACGAGGGAGTCGGTGGAGATTAAATTGAAAAATACCGGGCCGCCGTTAGAATTCCATTATTCCATATCGCCCTATCCGTTGTCTATTATAAATCGTTCAAGGATTAATCTATTACAGTTCTGCTCGTACCAGCTGCGACGATTCAAGGCTTCAGGAGCGCAGTGGTATCGCGCTCACAGCCGTAACGTCTCGTCGGAAATTCCGACGGTACAATTTAATACAGTGGCTGTAGTCGGTGTTCCGGAAGTTTGATACGGAGGAGTTAAAGAATCGTTAGACATGCCGGGATTACAGGAAGGCCGGTTATTTCGAGGCGCGGTGGAGCACGCAGGACAAAGTAGACGGCGAACGGTACCGTTATAGTCGTTTATCATTATTATAAAGGACTCAGCAGTGAATAATTGCATCTTAGGAAAGTTCGTTTTACCGGTATACGCAACGTTTATTCACATTTCTGAGTGCACCCTCCCCCCCCCTGCAATTAACACCACTGCGAATTGTTCGCTGAAAGGTTTTCTGATTGCGCAATAGCCATTCGGTGACCAAGAAGGCTTTCAACATTGCGAAATCTGATATCCAAACTCGGCATGCCCATCTTTAAAAATTCTGTATTTTGCACTAAAAAAATAAAAGTCACGAAGTTTTGGGCAAATTTACCTACAAATAACAGAACAGTATAACTTATTTCGGGAAAACTGTGTCGAATTGACACAAGGGACGGATAAGGGTTAAACATAAATTTATTTTTATTATAAAATTGTCAAAATTAGAAACGTAACTTGGTTTGATGTATGTATACGTATAGAAATATAATAATAAACGTACAGAAATATGTCTTTGACGTAATCCTTCCTCTTTCAACAGAAATCTTTCTTGTCGATCTAGGTTTAACGTTATCTGTGTCTTCGTTATCGACCCACCATCCTAAAACTGCGTTCTTACTGTTTAATTGCAAGAAGTGAGTACCATTGCGTGGACCTTCTGCAATTTTACGAGCAGCTCGTAACAAAAAGCGGCACGTCGGATAGACAATTCGTTACCTTCGTATTCACTCGACGTTGAGCTTCTTCCTTAATCGATGATGTTTTATGATCATTGTACAAAGAGAGCAGCTCCTGTAATCAAGGGTACACCGGCTGCATACAGAATGTCCTTGCTCGTTAAATTCCTGTGTTTCCAAATGAGGTCGACAGTAAATACGGAGAGAAATCAATTTTTCTTTTTTTTATCATTCCGTGACTCGTTACTGTCGGCGGTTTCGCATATTCTCGTCAAAGGTGCGCCAAAAATTCAATAGTGTATAAAATTCTCCTCTAGTGTATAAATTGTGCATGCAGCGGCGCACCGTTGATTTAGGGGCTCTGGGCTAACACTGTTTCTGCGTCTACCAATTCACCCAAATTAACTCAAGTACCAAAAAGTTTTGCATACACAATTTAAAAATGTTGTTACACTAGTTTTGACTTCCTCAAATTTGTCCAAAGACAAAATTTATTTTTATTTGATTTGTACGCTGCCAAATCTTCACTATTAAAATTTACAAAATATTAAAACAGTTTAGAGAAAAATCATCTCTAAATATTATACTGGGACCCAGTAACTGGGTACTGCGATTTTAAATAGTAAAGCGTACGAAATTAATTACGTAAATTAATTTAATCATTTAACTATATAATAATATTTGCCTTCGCACTTGAAACTCCGTTAAATTCAGTTACCTAACAATTATCAGTTTGAATAATTTGTATATTTACAAATTCGATATTCAGAGCTCTCAATAAATTTATGATATAACTTCCTTGAAGGTTTACATATTTAGATCTGATTCAACAAAAGAAATTCGTCAAGTTCTTAAAGTTATCAAGGTTTGGGAAACCATCTAGAAGTTATTAAGTCATTAAGTTTAAACTTTCTGTTGTCCGTCATTGCAAGAGCATACAAAGTTGGAATGAGAAAGAATGCGTTGTTTTTGTAATATATCCGGTTATAGGGTGTAGCAAAATAGATTGAAACAAACGATCTTCAGGGAATAGACGTATGCAATGAACGTTACGTGCACAATAAGGCAGTAAAATCTGATATTATGTACATTGTACATGCACCGCAACAGCATGCTCGATGAGCGTCGTGAACTCGCATATTACGGTCTCTTTGTATTTAATGCGTATCCCGGGCGAAGTGGTTAATCAATCAAAATTAATCAAACCGAGAACTCCGCGAGTACATTGTAGCTTCTTATTCAGGGACGTTGATAGTATCTATTCTCGGAGAAAATTGCATGCTCTGTGATTATACCGCTGGTTACGTTGAAACTCAATTTCGTCTGCCAGTTCCCACTGGAAAAAGTATATTGGAGTTTCGAATACCAGTGCTGGGCTCCATATGATGTGTAATACATTTGATACGCATCATATTCGAGGTGTACTTTCGTAATGTTTCAATCGTTAAATCCTAATAAGACTTTTTGTAAAATCGTATAATTTCCGTAATCGTACAAAAGATATTTTATTTAATTATAAAATAATATACGGGTAATTAACGATTGTACACAGGAATTTTGATAATAATGTCAACGAGTAATTAATTATTATTATAATTATTACCTTTCCATGTTAATTAACAAAATGATTTTGAAACGAATTCACTAATTACTTGGTTACATGGCTTTGCTCAGCAAATACGAAATTATTTCGACAAAATAAAAGAGAGATCAAATTAATGAAGCTATATAATGCTTATTCTTATTCTGGATTAATAAGTGGAACAAAGAGGCACAGAGAAACATTTTCATGTCGAAGTCCTGCTGCAAAGATCCTTTAATTTTTCCAGAAAATATTATTGACTATTTTCTGGAAAGATACTCGGGTAAACTTTACTTTACCAGACTCAAAATTTTTACCTTTCTCCTATAAATTATTATGTATTCGGTATGTAATCCAGTAGATTTGTACCCGGAGAACCTGCAGATCGAAGTATCGATCCTGTAGGATCAATGGTTCAGTACAGTTTAATGCTTGCTTAAAGTTGAGCAATTTGCAGTGTTTTTGACAGGTAAGGGCGCCGCTGGTTTGTAGTGACGACCGCGCTCCGCTTACCGAGCAGAACAGTTAAATGGCAGCACGGGCACACGTTAATGCTGATAATATGATATTTACGGTAAAGTAAATAGCAGCCAAATACTCATTAGTTGATTATTTTCTGGAAAGTAATTTCATATTTTTTTTATGTTCTGTTAAACATAGCATATTTTTGTTAACCTATAACTATATAAATCGATATTATGTACATAATAGTATTGTATTTCATTAAAGTTTCAGTTATTAGCAAATTTTATTCTTTAGTAGCAACTTGCCCCAATGTAAGAACAACTTGCCTCAGAACAACGGGGCAAAAAGTTCCGCTTTGCCCGACGACAAATGAATGAAAAAATATGAAAACTCATTACAATATTTTAATTTTACAGTGGGAATCTTAAAATGTAATAAATTTGACAATAAATTACTCGTTAAAGATGAGAATATCTATACTATTTCTACGTTATTTTATGTGTTTCTTAAAAATCGGAACTTTTAGTCCCGGTATCGCCTACTTTTCACTCGGACTGCATTTTATAGAAACGGTCCATTGTTAGCCATTTTGTTTGTCGGACAGCGAAGCGATCAGAACGCATAGTGAAACAGGTACGGTGACATTAGACGCGAATAAAAGACGAAGGAAGATAGGGGGGAAAAAGTTGATGGGGGGATCGCACGTAGAGCTGCAACCCCCGATAACAAGGCGTAATAATGTTTGCCTGTCGCTGCAGTATCCGAGATAAATCGTCGTTCGTCGAATCAGCAGTTTAAAATGCGAGATCGACGGAAAGCTGAACGTACTCTCAAGTGCTCCGTCGACAGGCCGGGCCGCGATCTGCTAAGGAGGATATAGATCCGATAAAACGCGATACACCGAGAAAATTGGAACGAATCGATCGTATCGATCCTGCGTCCGGTTATAACCGAGACATGGCCTGTTTCTGGAAATGAGTAGTACTCTCACGTCTATTCAACGGATTCCGACCAAAAAGAGAGGGGTTGGGAGGTGGGGGAAGATGAGAATTATGAACTTCGACGCGATGCGATGGTCAAGCCAGCTGTATTTCGAAAACTGTGAAAAATAGTTACAGATGGAGAATCGATTTCTAGGAGATTATTAAATTTTACATATCTAGTTCAAAGTGTCTCGGGTCTTATACAGGGTGGGTCACCAATGTCACCATATATCACCACTTCGATTTACATCAGTATTATTATTCGTGGCAGAAAATGGTTCGCGTAGAATTGAATGATATCAAGAGGGACACATTTTGCGTTAATAGTTTTTTTTGTAGGTGGACGCGTAGAGGACATATGAAATGGAAACATTTTTTATGGCACCACTTAATGCATTTTGATATTCTTTACAAGAAAATGTTAATCTTCTTATGCGAACAAATCATTTTTTTTAAGAGATATGAGTGGTTCAATGTGATATGATTATTTACATCACGACATCCATAAATGTACCCAACATACTAATTGTTTGAAATGAAACAATGATTTCACAGAAAAGTGGATTAAAATGATAAAATTTTATGGTTGAGCTCTCGTGTTATAAAAATCGTTTTTAGCATTTAACTCTGCATGGTAATGTATTTTACTCTATTTTCATAAACAGATAATTTTCAGTTCATTTCAACAGATAATTCTCCTGCTCACTGGTGCCACAAAAGATCAATTTGACATATACATAACAGTTAGTATGATTTCAAATAAATCGCAACACACACGCAATTCGATGATTTAATGAAATCTGTGATGTTTCCAAGAATGATGTTTCTTTCTAACCTTACCAAACGTAAAATGTTCAAATGCAGAAGTTTTAATATAAGAAATATGAATTCGTGAATGTGTGAGATAAAGAAACGGGAGTGCCGAAAAGTTTCGGTATTCTTCAAACTATAGTTATCCTCAGAGTACATTCGCCTGGCGTCTAGCGTATGTAAAACCACATCTGGTAGTGACTAAAAATAAGATTACTGACCCGGCAGATGATCGACCCATCGAACGACGTTCTGAAAACTTTAATTAACTCTCGGACTTTCTTAACGAACTAGGGCGAAATTCTATTCTTACTGTAGTATTGGCGACAAGGATCATTGCCGTGCTTGTATAATAGATAGCAGGAACGAAATATAAAACGAAATCCAATAC
Organism: Lasioglossum marginatum; assembly: GCA_028455795.1. Lineage (NCBI taxonomy): Eukaryota > Metazoa > Arthropoda > Insecta > Hymenoptera > Halictidae > Lasioglossum > Lasioglossum marginatum. Next base: position 625,310 of record CM052251.1, on the reverse strand, counting down.
TTCCTTAAATGGGGCGATTCCTGAGGTCATTTAAAACAATTTTTTTCTTTGCGAAAATGTTCTCCGAGCCTTCGTTAAGGAGCTACAGTAAACGCCCCTTTACTGTCCAACAGCCGTGTTTTGCATGGACAGTAATCGTACCCGGACACTATTTTTGATTTATGACTGCGTCTACCGCGCCGACCGCGCCTATTGGAGCGAGACTCCAATAGAGAGCCGAACATGGAGAAGGACAGAATGAAATACGGACCGTTGGCAGGCAGTGGAGTGGGTAGGTACTGAACAGTGATCGTGCCCACGAACCCGGACAATAAAGGGGCGTTTACTGTATAACGAAAAACACGGACGGAGTCCGGCTCGGCCAATGCCAACGTCACGCATACCTGTAGCCGCGCTCCGATTGGTCTATGCTTTCCGTTAATAACTCCTGAACAAAGTCTCGGAGAACATTTTTGCAAAGAAAAAAGTTACTTCAACTGACCTCAGCAAAACTCCCCCATCACGGAACTACGATATTTTGAGACATCCTGTATATATGTATATCATAGATGACGCAATGAATTGTCAACATTTATCAATCAATACTTGTAGTAATATAGCAAGTCAACGATTTTTTAGGATCTAAGTGCAAGAAGATTAGAAGGTCAGTCAGTATAATAAATTTTGACTTTTCAGATTTTGCACATTATATCGCACATCGTTAAATTTGTTTATTTTTACAAGACTGTTGTAATGATAATATGTAGGGTAAACTGTACTATTGCTGGCACTGCAGTAGTTATTGGCACTTTTGATTTAACCCTTTGCACTCGGTTGTCCCCTCTGAGGCACCACTAAAAATTGCTGTACCATTATTCAAAATATTGTTTCCATTATTAAATATATCGGTATCTAACCAATTACTAAACATTTAGGTATTGCATGAATTATTATACCAATTTCATATCCATAAAATTTGCGCTCACGAGATTTGAAGTGTTTCATGCTTCGTAAGTAACTCTAAACGTTTAAATATTTCATTATGTTTATTTTTATTCGGTTCCATAAATAATAATACAATATACCTTCAAATTAGTGGATTATCAAATCATTTCAACGAAAAAATGATGATTTCATTGATTTTTTTCACAAAAATCGATTTTTTGAAAAATCCTGAGGTCGTAGACAAATTTTGAGACCAGATTTGAAATCAGCGTGAAAAAATCTACGGGAAATGATGTGTCGCATGTAAAAAAAAAATTTTTTCCGCGCGTGGTATTGGAAAAACCACAATTTTCTTGAAATTGTGCAAGTTCAACGAATTTTTTCAAGGTCAAAAAGCGTTCGTACCACAATCTCTATAATTATTTCATATTCTGCCAAGTTTCAGCTTTCATTTAAAAAAAATTTCATCGCTCTATCTCGTTTCTATCGAAAGTTCTTTGATTTTGACACAGAATTCTTCCGCTTGACCCATAGTGCGGCGTTCGCGTGAAAGAGTGAAACTGTTTAACGTGTAATTTGATATCGTGAAACAGCGGTGAGGATTTCTTCTCGAATTAATCACAGGCCACAGATCCCGCGCAAAGTTTTGGTGCATTAATTCAGCGGTACGACGGAATTCGTAGATCCGTATCGCAATCTCGACACCGTTTGAGATCTTAACGAGAGTTCTCCGTTTCCTTAAATAATTAATTCATCACTCGCGAGCAATTACGAGGTCGTAATCTGAAGACGCACGCGGTATATATGCATATCGGCGCGTGTAAGTCGCAACCCTCCGCCATAAGCTGCGGCCCCAGCAACCACGTGTGGATATAATACTGGGCTGGCATTATCTTGTGCTTAATAACTTAGCCTATATTAGCAGGAGGAACGAGCGACTCGGGAAACGAAATCTGCATTAATCAAACAGATTGGTTGCGGCTGAAATCAAACAGCCATCCTATCGATCAAATAATCGCTTCTGCCAAGAAACACAATGAACAATTGAACCCTGTTACGCAAAACTAACTTTCGAAATTATAAAAACGTTAATTAGCTTGGACCGGTTAAAAATTTTTCAATTCCATGCAATTTGATACAGATAATTTTTGTTTTCAATTGCGCATTAAGAAACCCTCAGAAAAACGATCAAAAATTATAAATATTATGATCAATATATTAAAATCATTTATGTTCGGGATTCGAATAGCAGCGTTTGTCGGCTGTTATGTTAACCGTCGAGCGTCGTTCGCGCCGACTTTTTCTACCCTGTTTAGAGTCAAACGGCGATCATCCGTTACCGTCGAGCGAGGACGCTAAGTCTGTGTCCGCGCCCGTGACATACAAATACTTGGATAAACTGTTGTCTCCCAGAAATCATACGATCGAGTCTTAACCAATCATGTGTAACCACGCCGTAAATGCGAAGAATATTTAAGGATCTTTCCTTGTCCATACCTTGATCTCTTGCCTCAGTTCTCATCACGATCTCAAAACGTTCGCCTTCGCGGTTTACAGTTGGTCGAGTACGCTCTAATTATCAATCATTTTCTAAAGTTCATTTTGCTTGCGACACTCATTGCGCTTTGTTTTGTTACAATTTCATTCGACATTTATTTTCGGTTCGCCGACGATTCTTATCGTTCGCGTCGCGATACGCACGTCTGCTCGCGTCAAGATTTCCGAAGAGCGCGTTGAAGATCTCCGTCCGCGGCGGCCCTCGTTAAGGTGACGCTCAAGATCTCCGTCGCGAACGAAAGCAGAATCCCGCGCGCGCAAGATTTCCGTTCGGTCGCTTCGTCGGCGATTGTATAATCTCGCCAAGCTTGAATAAAGTGCAGTGTGAACAAATTTGAAAACCTCTCTTTCCCGATTGCTCACTACTCTCTTTCTCCTTCCTTTCCTCGCGCGCTCATATCTGAGCAGTTCCGGCCTCAGGCGTTTCCGAACGTCGGTCGACGCCGAACAATTTATTTTGCTGCCTTCAGCTCCATAATGGAGAAAAAAAAGTCAATAATGAGGAGCAGACACGTCAATCTATTGAGATACTGTTCTTATCAGAACAAGTTAATCTTTTAATCATTTTGACAGATGTTGGATTAATCGTAAAAGTTGTGTTTAATAACGGGAAAGCCTTTCCGGATTAATTTATCTTGTAACTTTTCGAGACGAATAATAAAGTACCTGTATCGCAAAATCAATCTATCAATGAGTATAATGTTTATGATATAATGTGAATGAAAATTTACAGTACATTTATTTATTTGTGACTTTGTCTGTGACGAATGAATTCGTTTTGGCACACACTTTCATACAACATAAAAGAATACATAGCATTCCATTTAAAAAATTGAAGATCACCTTCAGAAAACAGTATAATTGTTTTTCGAATCACAATAGTTTTCCAAAAGAAACGCCGGCTAATAATGACGCGGACACCCTGCATACATATGGATAACAATTATATTTTGTGATAAAAACCTACAGCTTTGAGAAATGAAAGAATAATATCCTCATGGTTATTTAGAGACTCACTGACATAATCGTATGTTATCTTGAAAAACTTTATAAAAACCACTTGCTTTTCTAGCTGCTGCACGAGAATCCCTCTTAAGAAAAAAGAAGTGAGAAAGTACGATGGGATGAGATAGAGCCGAAGAAGACGAAAGTAGGAAACTCGGAGAAAGTGGTGAAGCAATAAAGAGTGAAAGTGCAGGGGTTGATGAGGGTCCGTAGACGTGCAAGAAGAGCAGCGGAGACTATACGCAACCTGGGAAGAATATATTGTAAGAAATTCTGTAGAGAAAATTCCGAAAAATAAAGGACGTGGAAAATCTAGAGAAAAAGAAATAAGTCACCCCTTGAAAAAATTTCGTGAAATATCTGAAGAACAACA
>CM052251.1:608595-621351 GCA_028455795.1 Lasioglossum marginatum | reverse complement strand
TGGTATGATTTTGCATTAGAAAAATGCCACGAATATGTTAATGAAAGCTCCATAGAAAAATAATGAAAAATAAAGAAGTTAGAAATTCGAATTAGTGTAATCTCAACGATATATCCGAGCCGCATGATGTCATACTTCTCGGCGACCGAGGTCTCTCGAGTTTCATGGCCCCTTAAGGGGGTATACCCCGCAGTAATGGGGATAGATCTAGGACATTTACAGGCCAGACATTTGGGACATTTATGGGAGTACACGTTAATAAGAGAAATAGAAAGAAATAATTAAGATTTGTAAAATTGTATCTCTACATAAATCAATAAACCTCGGAGAATATTTACAAAGAATGTGACAATTAATATTTTTTCTGTATCATGATGTGGTATTAGTAGATAAAATTCTAGCCTTCAGAAACAGACTTTATTTATTTGTTTATTCGGCCATACAGTGTGCCACAGTTCTTATCACAAGTTTCGCGTATTTTTTATATTATTTATTAATGATTAATTTAATGATGTTACTTCTTGATGAACATTATTTTTTAATAATCGCTAACAATTCTGAATCAGAATATTATGAAGCACTACAAAAATAAATGGCATCAATATAGTACCTTTTATTATTGCAAAAAGCTATGTGTGCCAATTTTTTGATCCACTGTATAATCTTTGGTATCCTTTCTTTTCTCGTTGGAACGTTTTACGAGGCTTTTACAGTGAACCAATCGTTTTATGGAAAGGTAATATCGATGAAAATGTAAATTTACATTGAATGTAAATGAATCTATCCGAAATTCAATACTTAACGCTCGAAAAGCTCCGCTGCATGTACCTACAGTATTTATACTACAGAACATGAAAGACTCCATTAAGGGGTCACGTGATCAATAGAGAGACTGTGAAGCCGAACGTGTCTAAACGCATGAGCGTGGCGAAAAGCTCCGGTCTTCAATGAAATCTATGAGGTTCGTGCAGAAATAATTGCGGTTTTCGTTCTTCAATTTTCAAGCTATTCGGGGTGTCCCAACTAGCGGGATTACCCCGAATAAATATTAAACGATACAGTTAATGAAAATTGTAAAACATAGAATTTAAATGGCTTCGAGGGGCCCATCTTATACGGTACTTGCTTTTGTTTTGAGTGGAGGCGTTTCAAAAACATTGCATTTGTTTAAAATAATTGCAAAATAGATGGTGACAAAAACATTTTTTTGAAATGACAACATTGTTAAGAGATACCTTTATGTTTTCACTATAAGCTCCTAAAAGCACATTCTCAACGATTCGCTAGTTCTAGTCATATAATTTAATGAAAAAAGGGTGATACTTTTTTGACATGTCTGTAAAATCAACAATTTTTTAAAATCCTTTGAGATTCGTTTATAGGTCACTAAAGACTACAACATATTCAAATTTGAACAAAACCCGAAACAGTACTCCAAAAAGTGTCCTATTTTGCGTGGAATGACCCTAGTGATAGTGGAGTAAGTGTGAGCAAATCGAAAAACCCTTAAAGAAAATCTCTCCGAAGGTCCCCTGTCACATTAAAGAATAGGACAAATCCGGGGAAAACTGGACGGAATACCACTTGTGAACAGCTCATACAATTCATTTATCGCTGTACCAAAATTTGTTCACCATTGAAAGGATTGAAATAAGTAGCTAGCAACCAGGAAGTGCGATTTGTACATTTAATTCGGTGAAACGCATTCGCCAAAACGAAATGTAATTAAAGTCAATATTCTGGAGCGAAGGCGAAGCGGGTCGTCACGTTTATTTCGCCCGACGTTAAGTATTTCTTTCCACCATAACTCACCACTCGTAAAAACAAATACCATACGGGAAGTAAAAGCTGCAATTACATTTAAGTGTTCGCGGTAAACGAACTTCCAACGAGAAGTTACTTTTTGCGTCGATTTTCTACTTGACCTGCCCCGCGATAAGTATAAATAGAAATCAAGGAGGAAGTCGACAGTTCCAGAGGTAACCAAAACACTTTTCCCGGCCGTGTTCCGGGAGCAGGGAACGTGGGACTCCGTTCCTTTTTGTCCGTGAACCGAGGGACATAAACACAGAGGTACACGTTTCAATATTTTTCAAGTGACTTGAAACGGTTTCTATGAAGTCGGAGGCAAAGGTCTCGCGACCTTCCACAAATATTTTCACTGTAATGACTTCCGACACGATATTACATTGGATGTACGAAGAGCGATAGCATCATGTGCTGCGCGTTATGCACTGCATAATATGCAGTGCTGAACACTTCTAATGAAGTTCCTCCAGTTTCCTCTGCCGTACACTGTGTGTGCAAAAATAAATAGCTGAGACATACCTCAATTAAATTTTAAGTATTTCTATTTTATTTGAAATACAGTACTCACACTTAGAGTCGCCAGAGTAAGACTTATCTCTCCACTTTACCTTCCCCCTCTACGACGCTATTCCCCCACGCTTCCGCCACGGCCCGGTCACGTGACGCGTTTCAACTCTGTCGTGTATGCGTCACAATATCACGTGACTAATTCGGAACTGGCAGAGAGAAGGTATCTTTTTCCCCTCAATTCCAGTCAATTCTCCTGATCCGACGATTCTGCTCATACAGTAAACGACCGTTTAAGGTCTGTTTAGTTTAGCCAGCTCCGGCCAGTGCACCAATGCTTAAGGATAGGGAGCCGATGCCGGACTCCCTATCCTTAGGCATTGGTGCACTGGCCGGACCTGGCTAAATTAAACAGACCTTTACTGTCCAACAGCCGTGTTTTGCACGGACAGTGATTGTATCCAGACACTATTTTTGATTTATGAGAAGGACAGGAAAGCAGTGGAGTGGATGGGCACTGAACAGTGATCGTGCCCACGAACCCGGACAGTAAAGGGGCGTTTACTGTACTATATTATCTCTGGAATTATTTCGATAGCAGGTACAGTAGGACCACGATTAACCGGATCCCGATTATAAACAAATATGCGTTTAAATATGATTATATTATATACAGGGTGTGTCCGTTAAGTTATGTCACCATTTTTTAGGCATTTCCAGTAGTGCAATTAAAAAATGTTTTAGACAAAAGGTGACTTTCATAATAGGTCATTGTATTCGTCTTGAAACACACTATCAGGATGTAAATAAAAAATCATACCGTTCCATTTAAAAAAACAGAATTGACCTTCATATCTCCTTGATGTCTCCACCTATAAAAAAATTAATGACATCAGACTACGAGCGCCTCGATATCAAGTAAGTTTGGTCTGATGCATTTTCTTCTATCTTCAAAACCAAGCGAGTTATTCAGGTGACCTGTTTATAGTGCCCCACCCTGTATATGAAGGGAAATAAATTTTCAAAAATAACAAATTTATTTGGAATATAATGTGCATTTTAATTATTTCCTCGGGTCTGGATTATCCATCGGGCCTTAATTTATTCGGGCTGTTTGTCTCCCGATCAAGCCGGTTAATCGAGGTCCTACTGCATATATTAGGTACATACAAATAATTGCAACTTCGTGGCTTCTTGACAACTAATAAAGAAAAAATATTAAATACTATATTAAAGAGCATAAACTATGTCACTCACCATTTATACGAGTCACAATAATCTTTTTCATCATTGCCATGATGATAGAAATAACATACAAATTAGTGTTTTATGTACCTCAATGATGAATTCAAAAGAAAGAAATTAATTTATAAAATTATAAATTTTCTTATTTATGAAATTATAAATTTTCTTATTTTATTAAACACTGAAAATGAAGAATTTACTATTATTAAGAATGAAATTTTATCTTTAACGATTTTATTTCTTTTTTTTCTATCAGGAAATCTCCTGTGAGATTTAGTATAACATAATGTACATTACAGACTATAGTGAATAACTAGAGTACTTTTAACCCGCAGGAAGAGAAACTCATTCCATCGCCATTGCATCTAATGCTTGCTCCGTTCCAGCAACAAAAGTTGCAGACTCCAATTCAAACGAAGCCAGGACAAAGTGATTTATACAGGCAAGTATCCGTGTCAGAAAAGTTACACCCCAAGCAGCGTTTACGTATTATCGGCGCTGTCGATCTCAGGGACGGTATAATTTTGCCATAAGCTAAGCCAGCCTGTGTCAAGCTGGCTTCGTAAATTGTTTAACTTTACACCTTCTCCCAGGCGAATGCTTACACTCCACCAGCTCATATTCTACCGAAGCGATATACGTGTTTTCCCGCCTCGTCATCAAATTTTTCCTCTGACACACTTATAGAACGTTGCGAAACTACTTCCCCAAACCGACACTCCAGAAACGAACTTGTATCAATCGTCAGAACTAAACGTTTATTCGATGCGGTGATGTTCTAGATTTTTTCTATTAAATGACACCAAACACGATATAATTACGGTCATAATTACTTGTGTAACAAGCGATGAAAGTTTCGGACTTCACATTTATAGCAGCGATACTGTAAATGTGAAATCCGAAACTCGAATCGCTTGTTATACAAGTAATTATGATCGTAATTCGTGTTTGGTGTCATCTCAATCAGAAAAACGAAACGAACACGATGATAAAAGTTTCATTTACAAAAAACCAAAAGTAAGGAAGTCTGATTTTTGAATTTCAAAATTGATCTTGTATGTTTGTCGAACGCCTCGAACTTCGGTCCCTCTTTTTTTAATCGCTATCCTTCTCTACGTTCGAAACGCTACAAAGAATGCAGTACAGTAATGTTGCGTTACTTGTCAGCGACCGCGTACGCGATAGTAGATCAAAACTTCTTTATTTTTCATTATTTTTTATGGGACTTTCGCCAACTTATTTCTGGCATTTTTCTGATTAAAACAACACCAAACACGATATAATTTCAACTGTATTTAATGGTTCAATCGACGATGAAGGTTTCGGGCACAAGGAAGGACAGCGTATGGGAAAGAAAGAGACGCGGACAATCGCTGTCGCCGGCAGAGTTTAAAGGCCTGCGTGTTCGCTGTCCTTCCTTGTGCCCGAAACTTTCATCATCGATGAAACCACTAAATACTTGAAATTATTGATTTTAGTTGAAATTATATCGTATTTGGTATTATTTTAACCAGAAAAATGCCAGAAATAAGTTGGTGAAAGTTCCATAAAAAAATAATGAAAAATAAAGAAGTTTTGTAATTAGATTAGTAGCGGTTTACACCGATGCGCTTCGGCCGCACTATCCGTATTTACATGATGTCCTTCTCTACGTTCGGCTTTCGATTGTTCTCTCGGTCGATTGGCACGATAGACGCAGTCATAAAAAAATAATATCGGTATGCGATCGTTGTCCGTGCAGAACACATGTTGTTTGACAGGAATCGCGATTTTACTGTATATCTCTTTTATAATTGTGTAGACCCAAAGTTTTCACAGTTACGGAGAGAGTACTGTAGTGTTTGTTTGCTTCCTCAATGCAGACGCAGCAAAATTATACGGAGCATTTACTTAGCTCGAGGGATCGCTTCTGGAACTGTTTCCTGAATTCATCGTGCGCGATCAAATATTTCTGGATTATAGTGGATCGAGGCCAGTCTATGGTTCCCTTTGGAGTCGATGAACGCGAGAAATCATTGCGCTCGAGCGAAGAGCACCCTCCAGCCTCGTACGACGTCAATCGAGTGAAGGAGGAAACCAATGAAACCCACGGAAAGTGATAATAAATATTGGACACTACTGACCGTTTTCCGATATCACATTTATCGTATTATTTATACGGGACTAACATCAATGCGATTTTCAACTCGTTACTGTCGACGACAGGAAACAATATTTGAAGTGACTTCCAACCTGGCTAACTATTAGATTATCTAACGGATTTAACGCGTTGAACGTGCCGCTAATTTTGTTTTACCTTTCAGTTTAGTTTACATACGTGCGCCTAAATGAAGCGTTTAGAAAGGTAAATCCTAATTTGTTTAAAATGTCTCAGTAAAATCCACTACAAAAGGTATACATACTTTTTAATATTGCATGTTTACACTATTCGAAATGATAACATTGTTGGATTCTTATCACGGTTATAGAGCATTAAGTATTAAAATGCAAAAAAGCGTTTAACTCGAAAAATATTTTTATTACCTTATTTATTAATAATATTGCTTATAGTGTGGCTATAATAATTTTATCAGTCACTATAAATAACGCATGTTACACTAAGGCTTCGATAGATTTAATTAAAACAATTTTGCCTCATTTGTCTTAATAGTTTTTCACTTAAAGATTTGTAATGAGTAGATATTAAATCGTAATAATAAGTCCCTTTTAATCACAACCTTTATCTCTGAGCCTGACAGTTTAAGCAAAAATTTACAAACGGTTAATAAGAAATGCGTAATGTAATCGTGGAAACATAGTGGACTAGGGCACATTTGTCTCGATTGAGTCAAAACTGTCTCCATCGTAACGCTCAATGCCCTCGTCAGCGAACGCGACGAAGATGCGCGCTGCACGGAAGGTTGGAGGGGGAAGCAAGCGTTTGAGGGGCCCCACCACTGTGCCCACCACTGAACGATTGATATTTCTTAGCGACACAAGTTTTAAAAGAGATTACACGTCTGTCGAACGGAGAGGAAATGTTAACATTTGCATAATGAACTCGTCAAGTTCTAATCAAGGCACGAGGTGAGTAATAGTTCAGATACCGACCACTAAGAGAAAGTCCTACTTCTGCAAACTCTCAAGAAGATTAGGCGAGGCAACGAGGACTTACGATAATGACAATGTCGTGCCTTCAAGTACACTTCCATTTGGTTATACTGTATTTGCTATACATGAGTGGATTTAATTGCCAAGACATAATTAGTGTAATTGTATATCGTACTACTAATGGATGAGATCTCAATCAAATTGGTGACTCAGAAAAATTGGTAGATTCTTGGAAACCGGGTGCCCGGTGAGAATGATTAAAAGTTGCTAATTTTCAAGGACTCACTGCGGACAGAGGACAGAGAATGACCTTCAGAACAAGATCTTAAGGTTTTCTTATTGTTGTGTAAGTATTCAAAGCAAGCAAATAAAGTCCTTTCAACTAAAATTGAGAATGTACGATTAATTTAAAGCAAGATGTAAATTTTGATAGATTTAATTATTTTTATTGGATTATGTAATTAAATAATCCGCACAAGATTAACTCAACGAAGTTTTATTAGCGCAAAGCAAACGAACCACGAGCACAAGCAAACACGTCTTTTCAATTCAAATGTCACACGTCAAGTGAGGATCAGAAAATTGAACGATACTACGAACAAACAACCAACGGTTTCATAAACAAACTGAAATATACCGATATTGAATCGATCGTTCCTTGTGTGGAGCAATAGATCAATTTTGACATATTTCAACAATTTTAATAGAAGCCTAAGCTAAAAATGTATATTCAAAATATGAGTCTCATTTAATAAAATTGGTACAATTGTGTAGGAATTGAAAACAGTGTTGTTTGATTTATTACAATAATTGATGACGACTAATTTTTCAAAAATTCATAAATTCTTAATTGTCTCTTTTAACATTCATTAATCGACATTCATAAAAAGTCGTCTCATAGAAAATCAGAAATCAATTGTGTCTAAACTTAGAGCATAAAGTTATAATTATTATTTTACATAGCTTTTCACTATGTCAAAAATGATAAAGTCAAGCTTTCTCGCAGTATACAGAGCGTCCCATTCAAATCGATCCAGATGATACTAAATTGATGATACTAAGAAATGTTCCAGACAGAAGTTAAACGGTATCAGGGGGCACATTTTCCGATGTAGATATCGTTTTCCTATGTGATCGGCAATCAGGAAACAATAAACAAGCTATCTTGTCTTTTCTTCTCCGAAAACATCGATTAAACAGCGGAGGCAGTTCGCGCGCTGCACGACGACGCGCGATGCAACGCGACGGCTAAACAACTCACTGTTGTTAAACACGTTTGATGTAATCAATAGAGATAACAAACTCACCAGAGAGCAATCAGAACGATATACGCTGCGCGTTTCATGACTCGCTCACTCATTCACGAGTTCACTCGCGAACGAGTAACGAGTAAACTAGCTTCGTATAATTGAGGCTTAAACTGTGAATACTCTAAGCGTGCGAGTACTTTCCAAGCGGCAATACGTTTCGAGTGCTAATAAAACTGTTTGTCGTAGTTACAACCAGTGACAAAATGGTTGAACACCATAGTACAACGTTTCCGCGTTGATTAGCCAGTTACTCGTGAGACTACCTACTGTTTTCTCGAAAGAAATAACTAAAATGGTGCAATACAGGATGAGTCACCTAAGACAAGCCACCCGAATAACATCTAGATTTTTTGAGATAGGAAGAAATGTTTCAGGCAAAAGTTGTTTGGTTTCGAAGGGCCCATTACGTGGGGTGTACATAATTTCTTTTCAGGTGAAGGTGCTTAGGAGATTTGAAGGTCAACCTAGTTTTTTTTTTTAAATGGAACCCATATTTTTGAACTCCTATGTTTATAGCCGTTTACGAGACAATTTCAACGATATAATCATTCAAGGTTATTCAAGGTCGTTTAAGGTATAAACGTAAAAAAGGATTAAAAATATAAATTCATTGTAAATTTTACAGGAAAATATTAGAAATATTAGAAATTAAAATAATACTAGATTAGATTCTAATATAATATTAGAAATTAAAATATTATAAATGACTCCACATAAACTGCAAAATTTACATTAAAACTGCAAACCCGTTTTTCTGAAAATCACATTTTCAAAACGAAAGTCAAACTATCTCAAAAACCGCAGTACCGAATTAATTCAGCCTTTATGGACATATCCTATATGTATATATACATATATCAATCTAGTCCGATCGTGGTTTTTTCGTTTTCGTTGCGCAATTTTTATTTCAGAGATAAAAAATCGAGCCATCTTTTTGGCGAAAACTTTGACTTTTAACTGCCATGTAATTGCAATCTAATTTCGTGGGACTTTGTATTACAAGTAGGCATTAGAGAAACTAATGTGTTTACCAATTTTTTAAATATATTTTGCTTCAGATATTCAGATATCATATCTGAACCAAAATGGTTGACGCAAAATACGAAAAAAAAACGCTTTGAAAATGTTTAGCTTTCCCTCTGTTTGTTTATATTTTACGAAAATACAAAAATGTAAATTTTTGTATATGAGACGCTAAAAATGTTTTCCAATTTTTTTATTTCACAATTGAATGTAATCTCTTAGAAGAGTATTCCGCACTGGAGGTATCATTTTGAGATGATTTTTGGAATAAAAAATTAGTAGATTACTGTGGATCCAGCAACTTAATATTGTAATTTAACTATCCTTACTGTTATTTATAATTATTACATTGTTCACACAATGTGTTCCAGCTAATGAAAAGTAAAAAATAATCAAAACAGCAACTACACTTAATTCCTGTAAATTATAGAAGAAACTAATTGCAAATATTTAAATAATTCTAGTGCGAAAGTCAAAGCTATTGTTGCATGTGCTTGTGTTATTTTTGCTTCCAAAACATTTAGATCTCTGATTGATGTATTACGTTTCTTTCATTTCTAATTTTACATGTCCTTGATGATTATTGTGCAGCACACGTCTCTCTATATATTTTAATAAATATAACATAGAAAATAAAATGAAACATTCCATTTAATTAATTGGTCGTCACTTTCATTCCTCGAAAAGAAATTGCAAATATAAAAAAATGCATATCACTATATTTGTTATAAAAAAAACAGTAAAACATTTTCCTCTTTCATTTCTCTTTAACAGTTATTTCGAACAGCCTGTATGGTCGTTTCAACAATACATTGGTGTACCTTCGTTAAAGGACTTCTATATACCTATGTTACAATGGAAAAAATCGAATTTTCAAAAATGGTGTGCTCTGTTAGTACGATCCTTCATCAATATTTTCGCGGAGCTTCATTTGGAAATTCGATAAACTGTTGGATTTGTAGCGGAGAATTATGTACATATAATGATATCAAATAATTAAAATTTCAAACCGTTTTTCCTCTAATACCTTTAGTATTAAATGAAGAACCTCTTTACTCGTTGAAAGGAAAATATCCCCTTAGCGTCAACAGCATGCTAAGCCTTCGTAGGCAGGTAATTTTTGTTTTTCAGTTTATCTCTGTAGTCCGATCGGAATTTATCAAGGAACGAGACGTGGCGGAGCCTTGGGAAAAATCCTGGAGTACTCGGCTGCGTTGCGTCGTGGCTGCGACAGGGATATGAAAAAATCCGTCGGAGTCCGGGTCGGTCTTGGAGTATGAGGCAGGATCAGGGATGGCTCGCGTAAAAGTGGCCTTGAGCCGGGATTAATCCGCCAGCAAACAAAGATACCGAATCCTCTCTAAGCGGGGCACGATGACGCGCGCGGCCCTCTTTCAACTTCACCCTCGTCTAGCGGCGTTTCCTGCGGCGTGGCGCCTGCGACGTATCTTTTCTTTCGAGGGTCCTCGAACGAGGCTCTTTTGCTTTTTCTGAACCGACTCGGCTCGGCGTTCGCTGCGTACACCGAACAAAGACAGAGAGAGAGAGAGAGAGGGGGGGAGGCGAAGGGAAAAGGGAAAGAAGGAAGTCCTTCTGGCCGTTCGTTCGACTGTCGCCGCAATATTTATACTCTAACAGTGGTAGCCGGGCTGCGCGGCGCGTTCTTGGCGCCGGCAAAATAATCAAAGTGAAATACCGATCCTCGAGAGGGAAAGGTACGAGAGAAACGCCGCCGTGCTGTGGCAACGTCATTTTCACGCGGTAATAACATAGCCATTGATGGCGACGTCCGCTTTTGCGAGCGCCGCGGCACAATGATGCCTGGCCAGAGCCGTCTCAATTACACCGCTCCGCGAAACAATATAAACTATACGAATGTTTAATCAAAGGACAGAGTGCGCGGGCTGCCGACAAAGACTTGATTAATCATTTCCATTAATTGACCATTTGAAACGCATATTACGTCCGCTGATAACTTGGAACACTTGGGGTCCGGGGTTAACTGTTAGCCTCCCCGCAATTCGTCCCCACGCTTATGTTATTTTGCATCCACCGACCATTGCGAACTTGTAAATCGCTTTGCTGTAACGGAGAATTGTGTCGGGATGGAATATTCAATGTTTCTTAACACTTTGAGGACTCGTTGACGCCAAGGATTCGGCGCAGCCGGTTTTCCCTTTGTGCGATCGCGCTTTCGCACTCTTTAGTACACTCTCATTTAGATTGCGGATTATTATTTAGATGAGGATTAATTAGGTCTGTCAAATACAGACGAGAATTATCCGAATGGTCTAGAATCTAGACGATAAATGGCGAGGTGACGGCTTTCGACTTATTGCTGATAATACACACCAAAATATAATCTATATTTTGTAAATGACTTCTTAGTCTTTTCTTTCCATGTCTGACTTATTTACTTTTTACTACTTGAAAGTCATTGCTGTAAGGTTTACTGTATAAAAGTGCTTTGCATAATAATAGTCTCAACCTTAATTTTTCGTAGTTCATAAAACGCTTGCCTGAAGGTTAGTTTTCTAAAAAAACAAAATCTTTTGCATAAATTGACGAGTTCGTATTCAAACTATTTTTATATGGAAGTCTAGCTACATCGTATTCTATCACGTTTATAAAGTCTTTTATGAAGTGTTAACCCTCGGAGTCCTGCGAGTTCTAGACTTATGCCAGAGTCATTTCTAACTCACACCGATATTTCACTAATACAGTTTTGTTTCGATATAAATCGACGGCTCAAGACCGGGTTTCGCCGTATTTCGGATGGGGGTACCTATGCGTCACATAGGAATGACGAATGACTCCGGCATAGCATACGGAGGGTTAAGTTACAAATTTACATTTACCGACACTATACACAACATTATCTGCCGCATGGGTAATAAATATATTTTTCTTACTGTGACTGTAATAATTTCATTACCCCCGTAGTATAATCATTATACGATGTGGTCCATCTAAACGCGCTGTAATGTCTCCTTCAACTGTCATAATATAAAAAAGATGTTCCATGTAATTAATTGGAAATGAATTTCATAATTAATCTTTTAAATTAAATACAAAGGCGGATGCTGCATCGGTACATCCTTTCATAAATAAAAATGAAACATTTATCGACATTTAACCAGAAACAGATACTTTCTCTACTCACAGTAAATCACAAACAATAAAATCATTTTAGCAGACACGGTCGCCAAAGAAATCATGCCGCAAGGGATTAAAAACAAAGGGACGCAAACTGGGAATTACGTGCGGCCGAAGTAAGATTAAAACGTTATTTACTCGTCCCCCGAAGCTCGAGATCTAACAATCTGCATACTTCCGTATTTCAGGTTTAATTCCTATCAAAGAGCAGTCATTTACACCTTGAAGAGCCCGGGGCTCGTAATTATCCGCGGCATGAAAACTCCTCGGCCGTCTAAGATGGCGTTTGAAGCCTCGGAGGCTGTGTGCATCGGTTAGATACACCATCCACGGTTCGCGAAGTTCACCTGCAAGACTGTCAGTTGTCTTAAGAGGTCGGGAGTAAGCAACTTCAAGCTGAAATTTCATTAACAGCAACAAAAGAGATTTCCTCGGGCTCGGCTGCGGCGATCAATGGCGTGGTAACGCGACGCCACGCCGCGCCGCGCCGCCCGAACTCTCTAATCTCTTAGCTAGACGTTTTGTCTGTATTTTGATTGACCGTCGAAACGATCGATCGTCGAAGTTGGTTCCTCTCTCTCTCTCTCTCTCTCTCTCTCTCTCTCTCTCTCTCTCT
>CM052251.1:517366-608495 GCA_028455795.1 Lasioglossum marginatum | reverse complement strand
GGAGCTGCACTAATTGCACGCGAGCGAATCGCAACGATACTACGGCAGCCGACGAGTGAAATTGTTCCGTGTCACGCTAACTGGCCGGGATTTACGGGATTCCAGTCTCGCCCTCGTTCAAACGGCCCTCATTAATTCCCCGGATCGGCGGAAACACTCTTAGAAAAATATCCGCCGGTCAGAATGCACCTGTTTCGCGCCCCGTCATTATCTGGATCGCGATGCGACGAATTATCGATGAATACATATACTGCGATACTGTCCACCCGTTATCGCTCCTGTCGCATCAGACGCCGCTATGAATCACTTTGATAAAAATTTCTGGTTTATTCCTACACCGCGCAACTACAGTGACCTACAACAAAAGTGAACCAACGAAACTATTTAAAAAGGAAATAATTGTAAGACAATTAATAAGACAAAGCGCCATAGATTTTAAGAAGCACGTGATTTTAAATTTATTTTCGCTCGAGGAACGATTAATATCTTAGTAATATTTTATTCCTGACTCAATCTTGCACCAGTCCAGAATACTAGCCAAAAAATATATTTAATGTTTTATTTAAGCACCTTGGACTGCCCTGATGGATGCAAATTGTTTTCGCATATTTGTTACTAGATGTTTACAATGTTATTGATATTTTTATCTTTATTGTTTCGCTACTTGTGAAGGCTGATCAGGGGGATTGACTTGAATCGAGGGGAAAAAGTTACCCTCTGTCTCTCTCTCTGCCAGTACCGTGGCGGAAGCGTGGAGGAATAGCCTCGTAGAAGGGGAAGGTACAGTGGGAACACAAGTATTAATCTGATGACTCTGGTCGCCAATCTAGCTGTTCAAAAGTCCCAAAATGAAAATTAGACTTTGCGTTTAATTATATGTTTGAATGCTCGAAACATAACAAATATTTGGCTAAAGGGATCTTGAACTGGTTTTAAGTAAACAATGAAGCACCTGCTAGTCAGTATCAGATTATTAGTGAAATCTTTACTTTTAGTAGTGCTCTCTTAAATGTTGAGTAATAAAACCATTCTCACCAGCTATAGAGCCATAAAGGAACCTAAGTATTATATTATATTATATTACCATCCATTATTTTATTTAGTGGAGTAATTTCTTTGATAATTACGGTCCTTTTCAAACTTTAGAAATGTGTAACTTGCTAAGAACCTATCATAACCTCAAAAACTGGATGGTTGCTCATCCTTTGTGGATTATTTCGTTATTAGATTTTACCAGTTTCATATCGATATACGTCCATAATTTGACAATGAGGAATTTTTCAATTTCTATGTCAAAGAACATGTAATAACCATAATGTCTGGTTTTTTTTCTTTTTATAATTATATTCTCTTTTATAATAATAAAGTTATCAAGTTTTTGTTGTTAAATAAAGTTATTATTAATTTATTATTAATTATAAAGTTATTATAGGGGGGGAGAGTGATCTTGAGGAGAGATACTTGTTCTGTCGCGTAAACAGTGTCTTGGTCGCGCTGGTTTTCTGAATTTTGAACAGCTAAATCGGCGGTCGGCCGCACTGTGCGCCGCTTACTAGAAGGGGATAGCGGGCACTACGGTGGGGATAGTTTTGCCTGAATAGAGGCAATTTTACACCAAAATCTCCACATTGTGTAGAAACATCCCCAATTTAATTAAGCTCTTCGAGAGCCAAGATATTTCATTACTCGAGAGAATATTTGGATTTCTAGCATGTTTTCGCGAGATTTCGAGCGGGATCAAAATTTCGAAAGTTTGCGCTTCGAGAGTTCAGTCGAACAGAAGAACTTCTTACCGAATCGATCTGTTAGGTTTCCACTTAGAAAGATTGAATTCCGGGGCAACTGCGTGCGAGCGAACAAAATAGTCATCCATGTGTGTCATTCGAGGGAGATTCCACAGCGTCGTCCTCGTCGTCGCAAACTCTGCGCGAGATTGGTGACATCGACAACGATTTATCGGCAATGTCGCGCAATAAGTGCGACAGAACGTTTGCCGCTA
The DNA here is from genome assembly GCA_028455795.1 of Lasioglossum marginatum. NCBI lineage: Eukaryota > Metazoa > Arthropoda > Insecta > Hymenoptera > Halictidae > Lasioglossum > Lasioglossum marginatum. The sequence continues at coordinate 606,496 of CM052251.1, read as the reverse complement.
TTTCCTGCCGCGTGGCGTTCTTTTTACTGCCGCATGCGATTTAGAACGGTGTTCCGCTCGGGGATAATGCGAGGCAGAAACGGCTGAGTCGCTCGGTGAATTTGTTGCGGCCTCTTAAACAGATTTATGTGCGCGCCAAGATATTTTTTTCACAGTTGTGGGATCTGCATGCATCATGGCGGAGTTCGCCGACTTCTACGCTTGACTGTTTTAAGGGCAAATATATTTAAATAATTGGAAACGAGCCATGTTCTCTCATCTCTGAACGGAAGTCCCCTTGTTTTCAGCTCTACGCGCGGCACTAACAATTGTTCACAATTTATCATACGCTGGTGGCCTGATATTCGAAACTGTGCACTACAGAAAATAAATACAGTTCACGTTTCATACATTTCAGTTATTCTTCTTGTTCTTTGAATTGTAGTTTTTAGTTATTTAATTCGTATACATAAAACATAGGCTGTTGCATAGCACACTGTTAATGTGTCTCCATTTTTAATTTCCGAATACGAGCTGCGAATACAGAACTTCATTTATATGAATCCCTCGGGAGACAAACTGCTCGCATAACCAGATCGTTCGTATAATACGAGCACAACTAGCGCTCCTCACTATTGTATATCATTATAAGTTCTGACAATTGTAGTTTGTGTTCAAATAAGTGGATTTTATTAAACATTTGGTTATGCGGAATGATGTTTCAGTTCATGTTTCTTATGAACTTATGTTAGAGATGAGTTTATTGAACCAATAAGTTTGTATTGTTCGTCGAGTTTAGTTTGTCCAACTCTCGTGGCTCGCGAGCCACATTTGCCCCGTTCTCCCACTTCTTCATTCCACTAATGTGGGAGGTGACGTTCTCCCACTCTACCTTCCCCACACGTGACACGTTTCGTCTCTGTCGTGCATGTATCCGGTTCTGACTGAGAGAAGGTAACTTTTTCCCTCAATTCGTGCTCTTTCCCCTCATCTGGCGACTCTGCATGGTATTTGTAGTGGTTTATGTCTAAAGCTTAATGCTTGAGTGTGGTCCTATTATTTTGTTCCTAAAAATTTAGATTGTAATTTGATTTATTAGTTACTACCATTTGTACAACCATTAATATTGTATATTGTTGCTCTTACGAAATAAAATTAAACTTTCTTCAGTATTTTAGTTTCATTCGAATGAACAACTCCTATTTCCTTGTACCTATTGAATTATTTTATGCTTACAGAACACAAATACTACAAAATTACTTCATGGTGTAACATATGGTGTAAATATATTTTACGTTACACATTGATCGATTTTTTGCATTTTAGCTGTTAATCATCGTGTAATTAGAGTGACGCTCGGCAGGAATTCATATAATCGGGCACTTAACGTTTCGTTATGTCATTATTACAGTACACGACTGCATAAAAGTAAATCTGATTCACGATATAAATGCAGATTAAATGAATTAAACCATCAATTTGAAAAAATTTAATTTTTCATCGGTCTCTTTTTTGTCGCCTCTTTGGACTTTTTAGGTCATTCTACAATAAACCGATTATATTTTGATTATCAGTGATTTTAATTAACATAAAGTATAACGTAAATTAAAAGTGGACTTGTATCATCATTTTACTAATTCATTACAATTTGTACATTAAGTATTCAAACGGTTTTTCTGTTAGTAACATTATTGCAATCATTCAATTTCAATGTTTTGAAAAACCTTATTTCAATAATTCAGCTGTTTTAAGTTTAAACGAAAGAGAATTTGATGTAATCCGATAAACATAGTGCCGGAAATAAAAATTCATAAGGATCAACTATACTGCAAAAACTCTGTATTGTACGAATAAATGCAAAATTAAGAAATTGATCATTCAAGATCCATTAATAATTTCACATGCATTATATCGTATTTCATATTGGGCAATATTTCAGTAGAATTGGGGTAATCTTCTTGCACTTCACTCACCTAAAAATGGTATAACCTTATAGACTCATGATTAGGGTAATTATTAGCTTGCAATTCTCTGATGTTTCACTATATACAAGTACGAGCAGAGCCATAATATCATTAATTAAGTGGATAGCATCAGCATCAACATCTAATAGCGCCATAACTCCAAATACATTTAGCGATCCTTCTGAAATCTCTACGCTTGATTATACACCACGTGAATAAAATTCTTCCTTAAGATGCAGTTGAACATCAATCTTGAATCAATTTTATCATCCAGACTAGTTGAGCCTGGCGGATTTTATGCGTTTTATTATACATTTCACTTATATTATATTTAAGCCGTCTATTTTGAAAGTGGCCTAAGTCCATTTTCGAGAAAAATCAAGCTAGCAATTTTAATATTTACATTTCTTATCTTTTCATTCTGAAGCAAATTGTAACTAATATATTTAAAATCACAAAGATTTTGTAAACAGGAAATTAACTGGTTAATAGAATCGTACAAATTTTTCTTTTGAAAAGAAAAAAATTTTTCTTTTGGCCTAAGTCCATTTGTCAGTTGTTATTATAGTTTACAGTGACATGTGTGTAGGACAGAATATAAATATTAAAGTAGCTTTAACGTGGCTAAAAATTGTCCAAACTGTTGAACATAATGTGGAAATCATAGACCATAAATTCTTAGTGTCAGGACATTCTTTTTTACTGAATGACAGAGATTTTGGCGTCGTAGATATGTCATTAAAGAAAAATAATTTAATGTTTGTCCCCCAAGATTATTATAATGTTATTAAGAAGTGCCGGAAGGTAATAACTTTATTTTAAATGAAATGACACAAAAGGATTTCATATCAACAAGATTTTTGGAGGATACAATTTTTAAAAGGGTAAAGAATTCTAACGGAGAAACAATAAATTGGTTAAAAATATGCTGGATGCGTTTTTTGAGAAATGAACCATATAAAATTTTTTATAAGATATCAATGGATGAGAATGCAGAGTTTAAAATACTGTATTTATTACCACGTCGGGGTAGACCAAGAAAATTCGGAAATATTGTATTGATGCCCTAACTTTATAAAAATATAAGATAAATTACAACAGCGAAATACAAGGATATGATGGATTACTATGATATATATCACCGGAGCACCATGACTTCTTCAAATCTCTCTTCAAATCTCTAATTTATATAGTTAGAAGATTTCCGGAATTGCATAAATGGCGTTTTTCAAGTTTTGTAATGAAATATAAAATAAATTTAATATTGTTTTTTCAATTTGAAGCATTTGAAATTACATCAAATGGACTTGGGCTGTTTCAAATTTTATGACAAATCTAGTTGTTAATTTTGAAAGTGGCTAAAGTCCATTCTTGGTAAGAAGACACATATTATTCACTTAATAATTGCTATTATTTTAATAGGAATTGTAAATTTAACTCTTAGATACACTTAAGGAGTGTGATACATTGGTATATCCTATACGTATATTTCTAATTTTATTAAAACGCAAACTCTTAAATATCTCAATTTAAACTTAAATGGACTTAGACCACTTTCAAAATAAACGGCTCATTTATTTGTGTCCCATCATGATTATTAACGTGTATTTTTCACATTTTTCGGATTATGCGAACATGTTTAAAAAATTTGGAAGTCTCCATACATTCGAAGAAAATGCATATTTGGTATTGTAGTTTTAGAGACACCAGTTTTATAAAAATTCAGTAATGAGATGTTGAATTTGATACTGAAAAGCCAAGTGTTCCAAAAAATTAAAGAAATAGTTGCAATTATCGTGCAACACAGTACCGAAAATTACAGAAATTTTGTTGTGGTCATGAGAGACCCCGGGAGGCCATTGCAGGATTAAGTTATTCTCAAAGGTAACTGCAACGTTCGCATAAGTACGACCGGGGAGAATTTTTTGCCACAGTTTATCTCTCGGTTTCGTTCGCCGAGAATGAGGCGCGTGTTACATCGATGGTAGCTTTTCTGCTCAAACGACCGCGAAATTAAGAGGAAAATATTTGGCTGCTATCCGCGAAATTTTCTTTGCCGGTGTTAGTAACGGGTTAGAGTGCCGCCCGTGTCAGTGGGTGTGGTATCCACAACGGAATTCTTCCGGACAAATAATGATAACGACGCAAAGCTTTTAGTACGAGAAAGAAGGAGGAATCCGACGGACGAAACACGATTTCAGACTGACAATACCAGAGTTGAAGGCAGCAAGATTAATTCCAAATTGTTGCATCCTGTTCCTCAGTCGCGACAGAATTTTCATCATCGCGTTCATTTTGTTTCGTTCGAACGGCTAAACCGCTTCTTCTAGTCGAGAAGAACAATGTTAAAAATTCACCCCATACATTTCGACCCAGTTGTCTTCAATAAATCTCGCGCTGTGTGCGCACCTTGTTACAGCTCGAGAACGAAAAATTCTTTTGCAGCACCAGTCCACGCGTACTGAAGAATACAAAGCGTCATTTAGTTGAAACACGACGGAGCAGCCATAAATAGACTGCGGAATTTATTACAATATATTCAGTAAATAAAATTTAAAATAGTGCAAAGATTAAAAGGATTTAAAGATGTTAATACCACCAGAATTATAACTAGACTGTAGATCTTTATGCATTTATACAGAGAGTCCCAAAAGTGTACTTCCTTGGAAGGAATCTTTCCCTTTGCGAAAATGTTCTTCGCGGCTCGGTTAGGGAGTTATTAATGAAAAACACGGGCCAATCAGAGCACAGGCGTCGCTGAACGCAGCGTTGATATTTCAAGGAAGTGCATTTTTGGGACTCCCAGTAGAATTTTCACATTTCTGTATAGAATGTTTTAATGAAGTTTATTATGTTTTTACTGCGTGTAATTTGATAGTTAATAATTATGATTGTGATTATAAATCATAAGAAACTAGAATTCATCATTTGTGGCTTATTTTTACAATAAGCTGTTAACAATTGAGTCGATATGCACGTAATTAAGAGTCCTGCTTGGTGGATACAACTATTACAAACTATTGGCGCCAGACTTAGCAATAACAAAAGTAATTTATACACTTGTTCGGCATGGAACGCCACACATTCCAGCCATAATCAGTCTCAATTCATGGTAGGATCGCCTACATTCTTCGCTCATCTTCCTCGCAGGTAGTAGTACGTGACAAAAAGCCCACATCCCTTTTGAATATACCCTTTTTAACTTTGAAACAGTATATTACACTGCTTTTGATGTTGGTAGGTCTTTGTAGGTGTAATAAATGATTTTATAACATTTCATAGAAGTTATTAATATTGGGGAATTAAAATTACATTATTCATGTTGTCTTTAATATTGCATATAGCTCACTTTACAATGTAGAATATGGAGAAGATACATATTTCAAACATTTTACTAACTTCTTAACTGTTTGAAATTACCTTCCTTTGATGTGCATGGTTCTGGCTAATTATGTCCAACCATTTTCTTTTGCACTAATGTCGGGTATAGTTATTGGCCATTCCACAATATATTAATAATTTTGAACTACTTTAAACTACCAAAGTTACGTGTATCCAACATTTCATAAATCATTAGATTTACATAAAACACACTGTCAAATAGCAAAGCACACGTAATTGCATTTAGGAGCAAATCCTGGCAGTCTTATTTCTTAAGCTAATAATACAAAGGAAAATTTATCTTTGATAACAAGCTGCCTTTTTGTATTTTATGTGTAGCGTAATAAGTGACATAAATTTTTTCAAAAATTTAGTTACTGTAATATTAAACGATAACCACGTTATTTCACCCGCTCGTTTACTGTATGTGAACCGAAAGAAGAATTGAAAATTTTCAGAGGTATAATTGGATTCGCGCGATGCGGTAACCAAATTAGTGACAAATTAAACATTAATGAGGGAATAACAGAATTAACATGCATTTGCAACTCTGGTTATATTTAAAATATGAGAAGAAGGAACATTCTGCTTCGTACCTACACGAGAAAAAGGTCAACGTCCATATGCATGAGACTGATAATTTGCTTACTCTGTAAACTGTCCTTGACGGGAAGCGTTATAAGATGAAATAGCAAGAGCACAAATTCCGTCAAAGAAAAGAAGTTTTCCGGAAACATGTGCACAGTTGCGAGACCGTACAACAACGCTTTTGAGATCCTTCAAGAAACGTCCTTTAAGCACGACAACGGATGCATTCCAAGATTATTCAACTGGTACTCTTAGGACGTGCGCGACGACCAAAATGCGCAACGTTGCGCCACGGAGACCGGCGATAAAAGAAGAGAAATGGGAACGTACCTTAAGAGTATCCTGCAGGTTTTGTACTCTACAGTGCATATAGACATTAGCGCCGAGTTGCACGGTAATGTTGCTCTCCGAATCTTCGAAAAAGGGCCTAGGCTCGGGCGTGCCGCCAGTCTCTGTCGCGATACTTTCCACCTCATATACCTGCGAACAAGATAAAATATAATGTGTCGCCGAATTACACTGCCCAACAGCCAAAAAACATTTCGATTTTCACTATGCGGTTCTTATAGAGTTTTTCGCGCTGATTCCGAATATGCCCTTAATTTTTTTTCTCCTAGATGCACAGTTTTTGAGAAATTTTAGTTTGAAAAAAGACATATTTTTCAACATTAAACAAACATTGTGATGTTATTATAAAAGATATTGAATTGTTCTTTACAGCAAAAGATTCTGTAGACTTTCCCGAATCCAGTGATATCTGTCAATCTTACGTTTCGTATATAAGACGTAGCCACACAGAGACAACACGGTATGTGTTTATATATATAGTTTATTGTATAACAAATATTCAACAATATCTATTTGAACACGTCCGCTCAGTAGAAAACCTCGTACTGTACTCAATACGATCGGGATCGGTAGCGCCCGGGAAACCCCGAGGTGCCCTCTGGGGAAAGTAGCTAGGCGAAATAACCGCGAACTTCAACAATATCCAATATTAATACATTATCCAATATTAACATGTTTAAACATGTTTAAACAATCATTAAAGACGGAGAGACACCACTTTTGCACCAATTTTTGAGAATATTTTTCAATTTTTCTCAAAAAATAAGGGTCCAGCGGAAAATCGAACTATACCACGCGATATAGCAGACTTTTATCTTGAGAAACCACCCTTCCAAGTTTCCAACGTCAACGTTATTTTCGAACCAGGAAGCAAAATATCTTCGCCCGACATGAGTTGCCATCGGTGACGCTCACCGCTAGAACGGGCGTTCGCCGCGCCGTATCACGTGGAACATGTTTAAACAATCATAATGTATTAATATTGGATATCACTGGATTCGGGAAAGTCTACAGAATCTTTTGCTGTAAAGAACAATTCAATATCTTTTATAATAACATCACAATATTTGTTTAAAGTTGAAAAATATGTCTTTTTTTCAAACTCAAATTTCTCAAAAACTGTGCGTGTAGGAGAAAAATTAAGGGCATATTCGGAATCAGCGCGAAAAAGTCTATAAGAATCGCATAGTGAGAATCGAAACGTCAAAAAAAAGTTGAAATTTGTTGGACCGTGTTATACAATAGGCCCGTTGAGATAGATTCGGAGTTTTTCGGACAGAGTCCCAGAGAGGTCCCATGAAAATCACCGACACAGGTTTCACCGACAGTTTTCACCAACAATATTTCACGGGATTCACAGATTTGACCGACGACGACTTCAGTAAACGACAGTATTATCCGCTATTAACATAATTTGACAACCACGTTAACCGACTACATCTAACTTCTTCTAGTGTAATAATTATATTTTTATGCCAGTACCATCTTTACAAATAATATTACTTTCGGATAATATTGTCGTCGCATAAATTGTTGTCGGTTAAATTCGTCGACGGTCAAAGTAACTGTCGGTTAAAGACGTTGTCGGCCAAAGTTATTGTCGGTCAAATCTGGAGTCGATGAAAACTGTATCGATGAAACCTGTGTTGGTGATTTTCATGGGACCCGTTCCACAAATAAGATGTATCTAAGACAAAATGTACGGTCTCCCAAACATTTACTTTCTTCAAAGGAGTGATTCTCAAGGTCATTCGAAGTAACTTTTTCGTTTACGAAAATGTTCTCGGTTCCGTGCCGGAATCCGCCCGCAACAGCCGTGCTCTGATTGGTTCGTGTTTTTCGTTGATAACTCCTTAGCGTAGCTACAGAGAACATTTTCGCAAAGGGAAAAGTTACTTCAAATGACCTCAGGAATCGACCCTTTGAAGGAAGTACAACATTTTTTGTAACACCCTATATTTTGCCTTAGCTACATCAAATAAATAATTAATTTTATATTACGGTCCTATACTTTTGTCTAACAGATATTAGTTCATTCTTAGAATTCTTTTTACAACCGTTTTGCATAACGTGGGCTCGTAAGATTTTGTGCGTTCATTCTGAAGCTGATAAGCAATACATACACAGGGTATGTAAAGTGTACTCTTTCTATCTTTAAATACGCGAAATATAGGCATTTAGATGTGTAAAATATTTTACTATTTTCTCCAGCTATATTCACACTTAACATTCAAAGACACTATTCCTGAAATTGCGGCAGAGCGTTCAAATGTTTCGCACTGCAGAAATTACGTAAAGGTTGAAGGCACTTTGTCAGCCATCAAGAGAGAGAAAGATAACAGTTTTGTACAGCATGCCTAGTGAAACGGTGCAAAGGGTATGGTCGGGGCTTTTTCAAAAGATATTTTAACTCCTTGTTCCAATTATGCAGCCGACTTACCTCGGTAAAAGGCGAACTGAGGTGATGCCAGAACGGCTTCGGCAGGTTTTCCAGTCCAGGAAACGGCTTAGCACCTGAAACAATTTAGAACCAGATTATACCTTCCTTTGCTTAAGCTTTATTAATTGTATATAATAGTGTAATGAGATCTTGACCGCGAATTTATATAATTAATTGATTTTACTTCTGCTCTTTATTAATAAATGAAGATAGATATTGAACATAACCGAACGTAAATTGAAGAAAAAGAATTTGCCAATTAGATAAACATATTGTATGAAAGATTTTTAAAATTCCGGCTAATTTTTTCTATATATACACATCCTTGAAAGGATTAATTGCCGAGGTCATTTGAAGTGACGTTTTCCTTTGCGAAATTGTTCTCCGCGGCTTTGTTCAGGAATTATTAACGAAAAACGCGGACCAATCAGAGCGCGGCTACAGGTTCCGCTGGGTGTGGCGCTGCGTTGGCATTGGCCGAGCCGGAATCCGTCCGTTGTAGCCGCGCTGTGATTGGTTTGCGTTTTTCGTCCATAACTCCTTAACAAAGCTGCGGAGAACATTTTCGCAAAGGAAGAAGTTGCTTTAAATCAACTTGGGATTCGCTCTCTTCAAGGAAGTACAACATTTTTGGGACACCCTAGTTCTTATGAGAATTCTTCACTGATCATCCAAAGACATCTAACTGCGCAATTTAAAGTTTTGCCTAGCATCATTGGTTTCCAATATATTGCACAAAATGTGCAATATATACTGTTCTCATTCCTTCGTATTGTTATTTTGGAAGATGGAGTACTAGTTGCTAAGAAAGCTATTCTGTCTGCAAATTACTGTCCTGAACGTGTAATTTGTAAGCTCCAAATCTGCGTTACTAATGGACTGCGGATTTTATGTATTCATAATAAGAACGAGTAGATCGAATGCAATCAGGAATAACATTTAAAGAATTTAAAAATGTTCTTGCAAATGGTTTTCACCTCTATGAAGTTATTAACATGTCGAATGCCATGGTGGTCAACGGTGACCATTGTATTGCTTAAGAATGATTATCATCAAATTAATGGCATTGAACAACAATTTATTACTGACGAAATTAGCTAATTATAATGTAAGATGAGAACTTCATTATCCAGCAACTATGATATAAATAATATAAATATATAGAAGGGGATAGGTGGGGTGGGGAGACAAGCATTAATCTGGTGACTCTGGTTCCATGAAATTGACCTTCGTCATTATGTATCTCCCAAAATCGTTTAATTTTTATTAGCAGCATCGTATCGTTCGAAACCTGTACACTATCATCTCAGGAAGCTCGTTACAATTGCTGTATTGGATATATTTAAAACTTTTTCTTTATTAATTGCTCAGGCAAATCGGAAATTTTTCTACCGCGTTACAATCGTTCAACGAACTTTACAATAAATTAATACAATAGTTGTGTATTCCATGCTTGTTACACTAATGGCGGGGTTGCAGATATTTGCACTGCATTGCTTTCTTTCCGATCCGAAGACAGGATAACGTTTTGCGTCTAGGAGCACAGCTGGATAAGACAAAGCTGCGTTTCGCATTGGACATGGCTTACAGCGGTGATTTATGGTGGCATCCTAGGGAACTTTTATTACGAGCACGATCACTATGCTACGTTCTTGTACCCGTGACCTCATTCCGGTTGTTTACTTCGTTATAAAATGTTAACTGCCAGGTAACGGATGAATTGTTCATGAAAATTAGCCTGAACAGTGTCACCACGAAGACCAATACACCGAGCCCTCAGCATTCGTCTTAATTTCGGATCAAGATGAATGAACAGTTGCAAACGAAAATATATCAAATTCATGCAGATAGATGTATAAGATCAATGTCGTTATATTGTTGGTATTCTCTAATAATGTAGAACTTTCAAATCATGTTTTCGATCCCATAAGTGAACCATTGAGGCTGATGCAGCTCCACTCAAATATATGCTAATTATTTAATGCGTAACTATTAATAACTATTTGTGGATTAGATCAAATTTTACAATGTCACTACGTGTTTATTTACCATTTCGATAGAGAAGAATATTAAATATAAATATAGTATTGAATCATTGCATTTTTAAAGTACATTTTGAAGGTCCACTTAAGGTCAATAACCGTCCGTAACAGTTATTGTGTGTGATATCGATAACGTAGGTTTGCAAGCAGAGTGGGCTTCCTGCATACCAATATGGCGGCGAAAGCTTGTCGAAAATGCTTAAAATCGCTCAACTTTACACACGCATAACTTTTGAACCAGTGCATTCCTTGTTAGGAATAAAAACGTGGGTTACCGAAATTTTCTCGTCAAAACCTACAGGATTATATTTAAAGAACTAAAAAATGTTTCTTTCCTAAGCTGAAGTTCAGCCCGATTGTGTACGCAATCGATGCTAGGCCGATCACTTTGTTGTTTGCCGCTACATGCGAGTCTCTCGAACACATTCTCCGTGTTTTCCCTTTGCCCTGTAGTGTGTGGAAAGTGTCGTATCAGTTTGTTCAGTACTGTATTCTCCCTTAGCGAGGATCATTTCCCCCGATATCCGTGTGGAGCAAGGAGGAGCAAGTAGTCCCTCGGTAGTCAGCCTAAACAATCGTTGATAGCGAGAATCGTGCGTTGCGCCCGGCGTTCTTGGCACAGGTTGGCGTGCGCGGAAGAAGTAATAAAGTCAGTTTCCAGACGGGCCTCGTCCTTTGAGCCGAAATCGGAAAACCAGAGGAATCCCGACGGTTATAAAGGCCGCGACTGAAAGAGACACACAGCCAGGCCGGTGGGGAAATAAAATAAGAAAAGTAGAATTCGAAAGGCCACAAGGGACCGCAATATCTCTCCATCAAATTCGGCGAGCGAAACGACGAACCCGAATCGTTCGTTTGGAACGACGACGACGCGACGACCCGGGGAAGGTCCTCTTTCATCTCACGAAGACGAAAAGTTTGGGAACGACCGAAACGGTCCCACCTGAAAATCATTTACCCAGCTGATCGGTCTTAGCGAGCAAAGCAAGCAAGAAAACTACCTTCTTACCCTTCGAGTGTTCAAACATTCCTCTGTATTCTTGGGTCTTGTTAACCACCTCCTCAAAGGTCCATGGCGACGTTTTGTCTCATCCTTCTCTCTTCCCCCTCCCCAACCCGACGACATCCACTACTTACTCTCCTTTCTAACTATTTCGCGAAGAACGACAGGATAATCCTTGAGAAATTTATCAGCTCCGGGGCGAGAGGACTCTTCTTCGCCCTTTCTGGCCGGACCAATCTCGCGAGGCGAATTCTCCTGGTACAGAAGCAACGCCGAGAAAAGGAATGAAGGGACTTCTAATATCTGCTGGAAAGACGGAGCACATAATCTCTCCGGAAGGATAAACCCGCTCGCTGGTCAGGATTTCGAAATACGTCCGCGGAGGGGACGTCGCGCGCCGAATTACTCAATTCAATGGGATCGATTCGTGCTGGTTGCACCGAGGAAATTGTTTAGGCTCGTCGATTCGATCATCCGCTAGCATTGCTGCACCCGGTCAGTCTGGTGTGAGATAGAATTTCTGGAGAAAATGGCAATGTCTTAAAGCGTATCTACCCAAATGTGACTAATAATTAGTTAATTCATCGTCAATAACCAACGACCAAATGACTAATATTATAGTCATATTAGCCATTTGTGTTACAGTAAATCACTCTAATTTCCTTAAATCGGAATGAATCAAAATAGTCTACGAACATTACTTAAAGGAAAAATCATAATTTATTAGAAAATATAAGAAAGAACAGAAAGTTTGATAAAAAATATGTTTATATAATAAATGTTTTATGTGACGTAATTTTGGCATCGACCAATTTATTCTTTAATTACGAATAACGAGTAAACCGGATTTATTCATTATATTTCCAGTCGTTATTTGCAGGTAAAGAAAAATAAATTTTATTCGTTATTAGCAAATAACGAATGCTTTTATTTCATCCGTTATTGGATACGATTTTTGTGCAACACTGTTCTATAACAATGCTGTGAGAATATTGCAGAATCGAAAATAGGGAAACGAAATCGTAAAAAATATTTTCATTATTCGTACTACAGTAGAGCCTCTATTATCCGAACCAGTGAATAAGGGATCTTGAAAAGACAGTCTTTGATGGTTAAAAAAACATTAGAGATTACAATAACAAATAAGACTTGTTAACATTAACTGTATATTTATAATTACAATGTTTCATTAAATCATAATGAACGGTCATATCATTTTAATATTTTTTCTATGTATTTATCTAGGATAAAACTGCTTACATCAAATTATTGATTTGAATTTTTGGTTTGTAATATTATAAATTATCAATGATTTTGTTATTCGAACGGGCTGATTTAAACGAGATACCCTACATATACACTGCACCGTGAAAGCCACAATAGAATTTTCATTATTATATGCTTATAATAATGAAATATTGAATAATACGATTAAATAAGCCTACACGGTTATTAATAGTGCATTTATCTCGCTGGTGGTTAGCCACAGCGACCATGGCCCTAGACTCACTTAGTTATCTTTAATAAACTGTTTTTTGAAAAGTTAGTTTGCAAATTACAAGTGTTCATGATTTTTGCACATTACACTGCATATTACACAATTTAAAGAATGTACAATCATGTGAACAACAGTCCTTTGGTGATCGAGATAGAAGAAAAGTGGTCTTACTTTCACGTTATATGAAGAATGTTTTTTCAAATACTGAGATTATAAAAATATGTGAATGATTGACAATTTTATTTGCCTCGTTTTGTTTGCCACGAGAATACATTCTCATTGAATTGTACAAATTTATTCAAGCAAAAATATTTATTTGTACGTATTTTAATCTCATTAGGGAAAAATACCGGTGTGAAGCGTACACCCGCAATAATAGCATGTACCCTAATTGAATAGGGTCATACCCATCACTAGTAAAAAGCAAAGCGATACTGCGAGTGACAGGCAGTACGGTGATCCAATTATGATCCCATTTATAAATCATGACCGGTTTCTAAGGGGTTGCAAGATTGATAAAACGTAATAGATTCCCCCCTTTCGTCGATTCTGGCATTTTAGTTCGTAATGTAAAGGCTCGGATCGAAAACTGCGCCGCATAGAGATCGGTTTGTCGCTCTGTACAGCGTTGAATTTATGGTTGCTGTCCGTAGCCGTGAGATTTATGGGAATCCGATGCCTTAATTGGAAAATTATAGGACAATGTCTGGGAACCGACCGTTCGGCGCACGGCTCGTTATTCAGCGCGTATAATCTACCCCTCGCCGACTTTTCGAACAGCACCTCGGTATTTCCTTTCCAACAGAAGCTCACGTGTCACCCAGACTTTCACTTTGAGATAACAGAATCATCGTTCCGGTCGACAGAATTTTAAATGGTAATTTTAAGCGGCGGTTTGGAATTCGAAATCACTGTTCCCGGTAAACACAAGTGTTCCCGAATTCAATGACCAATTACCAATTCAGTATTCGTAGAGAATTTGCGGATATACTGATCGCTTATGATACCGTGTTTAACTTCAATGTTGATTACCCATTCACAAAACTTAACAATTTGACTGTCCGATAAGGATATTTAATTGTCGGGCTGTTAGAAAGTAATATTATTACACGTTGTCGATACTCACTACGACACTATTCCCCCACCCTTCCGCCACCTTACGGAAATTTTTAATTTTCCTCTTAATTCAACGAATTAACTTTCGCTTTATCCTGTCATAGTACCCATATCGTTATTTTCATGATATAATGACATTATATGTATATTTTATCATGGTAAAATTTTTGTCATCTGAATCTCATTTGTCTTTCGTTCCATAAATGTTCAAAATTGAAAAATCGTTCAGTTAAAAGGTCACTGTTGTGAATTAGTTTATTTAATATTCACAGCAGATCGAGAAATATCCTCTGTAAGCGCAAATCCTATAAAACAGACAGTTGAACAGATTGTCCGATTCACCATCCTTCCGAGGCTAACCGCTTTAGAACCGCAAATGATATTTGCGGTGAAATATTGTCAAACCTTGACAATGAAGTCTGAAATCTGCGCGCGATCTGTCCAACGTCGGATTGGGCAGAATTTAATCTAATAGATTGGGTTGCACGACAAAATCCACTGGCGTTTAAAATAAATTTACGTGTCAGGTTTCGATTTGCCTTCCTTAATTGGACAGAAGCAAAGTGGTTGAAAGTCGTATTTACCAACGAACATCGAATTAATCATCTTAGATGAGTGACAAAAACGATCTGATTCTCAGACAAGTTGGTGAGAAACGTAAGGCTTCGTACAGACCTAAACAGTGCGCCGAACCGCACGCCGAACTGCGCGCCGCGCCGCGCATTTCGACGAACATTTCGCCGCGCCGAACGGCGAACGGAACGAGTTTTTGTTATTTTCAGAATTTCTTCCGAACAACTATGGAAGCTGCAGCGGTGTATACTACACAAAGAAATACAGAAAATGTTGGCAGTTTATTTAGTGAATCAAAGTTTATAAGTAAAATTTTCAGGTCAGGACGAAGTATTGAAGACATCAGATTCGAGACTAAATTATTTGAATTTTTGGAAATGTTGCTATGCAAGTGCTACCCATTCGCGATCGTGCGCGGCGTTCGGCGCGGCGAAATGTTCGTCGAAATGCGCGGCGAAATGCACGCATTCGTGTGCGTGGTCGATCCATCGGCTCCGGGAACGCTGCGAACGCGAATGCGTGCATTTCGCCGCGCCGAACGCCGCGCCAAACGGCGCGCACGATCGCGAATGGGTAGCACTTGCACAGCAACATCTCCAAAAATTCAAATAATGTAGTCTCGAATCTGATGTCTTTAATACTTCGTCCTGACTTGAAAATTTCACTTATAAACTTTGATTCACTAAATAAACTGTCAACATTTTCTGTATTTCTTTGTGCAGTATACACCACTGCAGCTTCCATAGTTGTTCGGAAGAAATTCTGGAAATAGCAAAAACTCGTTCCGTATGCCGTTCGGCGCGCCGAAATGTTTGTCGAAATGCGCGGTTCGGCGCGCGGTTCGGCGCGCGGTTCGGCGCGCTGTTTAGGTCTGTACGAAGCCTCAGATTCGAGACTACATTATTTGAATTTTTGGAGATGTTGCTGTGCAAGTGCTACCCATTCGCGATCGTGTGCGCCGTTCGACGCGGGGTTCGGCGCGGCGTTCGGCGCGGCGTTCGGCGCGTGGTTCGGCGCGCTGTTTAGGTCTGTACGAAGCCGAAGGACGGAGACGAATCGATACTCTTTTGAAGAAATATGATCATTCCTCAATTATTTCGTTTCTTACGGGTAGCGTCTACTCCAGCAGACGACAGTTGCGCGTGACTGTGTGTGAGTGCACACATCGCTAGATCACGTATACGTACGCGAGGATTGCAAGGGTCCGGGATTTCACTTCTGATACGGCAATAATGCAAAGACGGGATTTCTTAGTAGTCAAATTTGCTAGATGAAAGATCAATCTAGGGTGCTATTTGGCTCAAAAGTCCTATTTTTACGTTTACGCGGCGTAATTGTCATTATTCGGCTGCATGTCGCGGAGCCAAGCAATATGACAGGCGACAGTGCTGCCGCCTATCGTGGCTGTCGATATGCAGCCGAATAATGACAATTACGCCGCGTAAACGTAAAAATAGGACTTTTGAGCCAAATAGCACCCTAGATTGATCTTTCATCCAGCGATTTTGACTACTAAGAAATCCCGTCTTTGCATTATTGCCGTATCAGAAGTGAAATCCCGGACCCTTGCAATCCTCGCGTACGTATACGTGCTCTAGCCGTGTGTGCACTCACACACAGTCACGCGCGACTGTCATTTCGTCAAGATCACCCAAAGAGACGCTACCCTTAATCATTTAACAATATTGAAATATGTTGTTGAGATCACCTAATGGTAGGTATTGTTTTTTGCGATTATCTGGGAAACTGAAAGAGACCACCGAAAACTTTAAAGGGAAATGTTGTTCAGAACAATGACATTGACAACATATTTCAAGGTCATTGAAATCGGAGAGGGAGTAGCACATCGACATGATCACAAAACTTAGAAGTAGACTACCATGGAGATAACAACCTTGTAAATGAAGAGTGTTAACGAAAAAATTCGTTGAATAATATGCTGATTGCAATATGGTGTTTACTTTGATTAATAAGTTTCATTCGGAGAAAATTATGTTTGTTTAACGTAACAGTTAAAAATCGTGTATTTTATATGTAACAACCTAATAATACCAGTCCAAAATAACACAATGTAAATGAATTTATGCTCTTCCTAGGCTGGTTCGCAGGCAGCGTCCAAGGGATATCCGCCATTCCATATATGAATAGAAATCACTATTACGTGAGTATTAGCTTGCATTATACAGAACTAATTAGAAGGGAGAATTAATCGATTCTGATTATTCGACCATCCCAATTGTTTTACCCGCTGCAGGTTTGAGTGAATAGCTTCGTATCTAACTATTTTAAGGGCCGCTAAAGAAAAAATTGATTTGATAGCTTACCTATTTGACCGGCGGCATACAGAAATTGTAGTTGGTACACCAAAATGGAGGCCACCACGGCCGTAATACGACACAACATCGTAGTCAATCCTCAACTCATCTCTGTTTAGAAAGTT
Source organism: Lasioglossum marginatum (assembly GCA_028455795.1). Lineage (NCBI taxonomy): Eukaryota > Metazoa > Arthropoda > Insecta > Hymenoptera > Halictidae > Lasioglossum > Lasioglossum marginatum. Next base: position 589,124 of record CM052251.1, on the reverse strand, counting down.
GGAACTCGGTGCCTCTGTTCTCCTGATCTGAAATTTAAAATGATCAATTTCAATGTTAGGCTTACATTCATTTCCTAGTTTTCCGTGCTGCAAATGAATTCATTATAAAAACTGCCAAAATTAAATCATTTAAGGTTTTTATTTCGTGAACGTTTCATATGAAGTTTCAGATATATGTATATTTAAAAGATGGGGAAAAGTTGTTCAGAATGATGACCTTGATAACATATTTCAAGGTCATCGAAAACTGAGGGATAGAGTGAATAGTTAACGAAAGGAAAGTTGAAATCAGATAAAAGATTTTCAACAATAGTGATCGGAACCTGGGTAAGATACGGGAGCTAAATATAAATCTATATTTTTCACTAATAATTTTAATATAGTGCAAATAATATATAAATGCTCTTAAAGTTTTTTAATCTTTTCACTGTTTCAAATTGCACCTATTCATTTTCGTCATAATTGCATAAAATCCAGACTCTAGTTATGAACAAGAGGGTTATCGTGACTGCATATGGATAGCTCAATTATGAAGTTATGTCTAATCCAAGTGGGCCAGAAAAGGAATTATTGGGGGAACGATTTAATTTATGTCACTTATGTTTGGGTAGGGAGGTTTTGATAGAATAGTGTTTACTTGAAACGAGTGACGAAGGGCCAACAGAAAAAGGACGTCTTCTAAATGTCTCGAAGTGTTAGAGCGAACAGCGTAATCCAAATTAATATCTGAAATTGAATCTTATCGCAAGGTAATTAAAGATAAAGCGGGAGTAGACGGATGCGGTCATTAATTATACACGATTCTCCCCAACGCGCGGCGTGCGATGCCAAACGATCCTAGCAAGCCTGTCGAAATCCCCTAGGATTTCGAAATAACGCCTCCGATTGCCCGAGACTAACTCAATCGGGTTCATGAGACGCAAAGCCTCCCAAGGCAGAGATCAACGCGTTGGTCCCCCGATCTATGTAGACGTCCCAGAAAAAAGAATCCTGAATTTTACAGCTGGATTAGCAGTTTAACACAGCCCGATACTCTTTGTACTCCATTTATCCATTTCTTCGTGAATACCAGTCAGTGAATATTGTGACCAAAAATATTATCTATCCCAATCTTTATGAAAAAAATCAGTGGTAAATATTAACAAAAGGGGATCAAGCTCCGATCGCGTTACCCATGAAATATATGTTGTCAAGGTCAACATTCTGTACAACTTTCTCCTATATATATACCCGTTGCGGCTTCACGTGACGCGTTCCGTCTCTGAAAGAATGTAATTATTAATTGCAAATATGTATATACATATAGTTTCTTCAACTTTGGATTATTTAGCCTTAAATTGTATGCTTACAGGCATCCGAGAAAATTTATACAGGACGTTAGAAATGTAACCTAGTATGTAATTCGTAATCTGTGTGAATAATTTACCACTTAAAGGTAAAGAAAATTTTCAATGAACTACAATGTAAAAAATTTAAATATTAAGTCATTTAACATCTTTTTGTTCTTGACTGTAAGGTGACGTAAGAAAAATCTGTCCCAAATTGCGATAAGGTTCCCACCACTCGTCCAATACAGCAGATCCTTAACAGTGTTGCAGAGCTGCGAAAAACAGAGATAGCAACAAATCTGTCGGGGAGATCGATTGAGAAACTTTGAGTAACAACGGAGTCGTCAGCGAGTGAGGGAGGGGATTCCCGAAATGTCAATCGCCACGAACCACGTATGTAGACTCAAAGGCCAGGGTAAATCAGTCGGTTGGTCCAAGTCAAATAGAAGATTGTTACCACGAAATTCCGTGTGATTCAATTTGACCGGAAGTTCGAGCGAAAACACGGCACGCCATCAAGTTCCCGGGTGCCGCCCTAATGAATCTATCGTCGACTCCGTTCCCGAGCCCCTAACCCTCCTCGTCCTCGTTCAATGGTCGTCACTCTAACGTCCCACACTTTCTACCGTTTCACCGCGTAGGAAGATCCTTTCGCACCCTCGGCTCGTCGAGCAAGAGTAATTCCTCGCATTCTGGTGTCCCGGCGACTGTCGCTACTACTGGAAATTCGAAATTATTTCAGTGTCTGGCGCAGGTGTTGCTACCCTAAAGAATCTCGAGGGGGGATGGAAGAACACTCTTCCGGCTTCAGATTCTCCTCTCCAGACGGAGAAACCGTTCTACCGAGAATCTTAGGGTATCATTATTATTATATTTTTGGACAGCAATAAGGGATGAACGAGTCAGGAGGACGAGATTTAACGAAAGTCGGTGGTTGGAAAAAACTTGATTCTATGAATTCTACTTCCAGATTTGAAGATACTTCATGCTTTGCAATTCAGAAAACCGCGAAGTAATTCCGCAGTTTTGTTCTCATACATACGAAACTTGATGTTACTGAAAAATTTGGAATAACAATGGCATACATTCTGGGGAAATTTCAGTTCAGTGGTTCGGAAATTTTCTCGGTGATTGCAAGGCTGATGCAACGAAGAGGTTGCTCCAATTTTAAGTGGTTTGAATAAACCAACGAAATGTAATTGTTGTTTTACTATATATTATTTATTATATGTACAGGGTGGATCGCCACATATTACCACTTCGATTTATTATTATTCGTAGAGGAAAATGGTTCTCGTAGTGAATAAAAGAGTAATAGTTTTTTAGGTGGACGCGTAGAGGACATACGAAGCTCAGTCACTTTTTTAAAATGGAAAGGGGAGCGGAGGGAGCACGAATTAGTCACGTGGCATTGTGACACATGTGCGACATCTACGGAACGCGTCACGTGACTGGGCGGAAGCGTGGGGGAATAGCGTCGTTAGAGTGGGGACACAAGTCTTAATCTGGCGGCTCTAATCACAGCGTACTTAACGCTCTATGTGTAGAATCAATGGTGCAATGCACATCTCGATCCCGTTAGATTATTAGTATGTATTCGAATCGCAGCAAGCGATCTCCTAGCAGAGTAAAAAGAAAGGAACGCCGGTGGAATGGACTCGTTACTACCAGATTATACCGGTGCAACTAACTTTCGATCGTGAATGAGAAACAAGATCGCGCGGAGGTAACACTGGTTCGGAGAGCGTAATCTGCTTGTGAGCGAAGAACAGTATTCGTTTTCATTAGCAGCAGCGCGAACAATGCCTTTTTAATCCTTCTCGGATTAATCATTCGCTGATATCGCCAGGCAAAAAGCTCAACTTTTAACCATGGATGTGCTCAGCCCCGTGAAACACCTCCAAGATAAAAAAAGGAAGCCATCCTTTTGAAGTATCCCATTCGAGATTATCAACAATTTCGTGATCCTTTGCCGGCAGTGTAATCTGTTGCAGGGGGGGGGGGGGATCTTCAGACATTCGTTCCGGGATGAGAATAATTAAAACAGTTCGAAAGGATATCCCTGCAATTAACCCGCCGCTGTAGCAAAATGATCCATGAGAATCGAAAACGCAAAGTTTTAATTGGAGAACAATTTTCGTGTAAAATTTTCGCAACGTGTATATACATATACATATACATACATATACTGAGTGTGTTAGTCTCCATATCCTCGTTCTAATAGCTCTCTATTCACGCCATGGACTGCGGCTTGTAACCTGCAATTTATCCTTCGCATGGTTCTACAATTACTCGCATAAAAAATTTCATTACGTAATTATATTAATTGCACTATTACTCGGACGGGCGATGGAGTGCGTTAACGGGGCTGCATTTTAAACGCATTCAGTTGCCTTTAATTATGTAGACCCAGTGTTTTGCGGTGAACATTTTTGTCGAATTTACGGCTTCGGGTAATAATTAATGCACGAAACTAACAATATTTCGACTAGAAGTTAAACTAGAAACGGACTTCAAACGACGTCGATATTCCGAAGACGAATGCAAGTTTCTGCAAAATTTTTTAACTTTGGCGCCTACTTTAAAATGCAATATATAATTTCTGTAAATAATTTTGATTTTGCTGTGCTTTTATTGCTGCCGAAACAAAAATGGAGGAAAGCAAATTTGAGCTTTAGGTTCGGATAATCGAACAGTTGTAAAATTACTTATTAAATACACGAGCACTGTGAAGAGAAATGAGAAATGTGATATACATATACTATTACGATATTATGGAAATTTAGTAACTATACAATACCTAAGCTACAATCAATATTGTATTTGCTAAATAAACTATCTGGTTTAAAGCATTAATAAATAAATTATTATGTAATAGCCGATATTCATCTTAAATATGTATAAATTACATTTTTTGGAAAACGCTCTTGTAAAACTGACATAACTTTAGAATAAATCGATATTTTTATTTGAAAAAATATTCCCGGAATAGATTTATTTTTTTTACTTATTGTTTAGTCGTCAGACGCAAATTCAATTGAAAATCTGTTGGACTGTATGATACTTCGTAGAGAACATGGGTGGAATGTAGAAACATTACCTCCACGGATACGCTTAATAGAGAAATCTCTATCTCGAAAATGTGCAGTCAAGTTAGTTGAAGGCATTTAGATTGTAGCACAATTTGGGAAAACAGTGGCGATTGAGTTAGCCATTAACCGTAGAATTCCTAATCCTTGAGATGCCACATTGAAAACTAAAGGAACTTTCTCGAATTTGTACATTTTCTTAGCCATTTGACCTGAAAAATGGATTTTTAATTCGTAGTGCTGTAGCCCCATTTTTAAAGTGTGTGCCTACGCTGCTTCGCAAAAATTAGTAAATATTAATCAATTTACAGTACGCACAGATTTTCAATTTTGTGTTCCCTCCGTTTTATTTCGTGCTTGCTTTAAAATATTCTAAAATGTCTGAAAGATATGAGTATGTTTTAGTTTCCATAAAAAATTTTAATAAATATATTTTCGTTGAAGGTCACGTGAATTTGTTTATATTTTATGAGCTATATCTAGTCCCATTCTAAAAAACTCCGATGACCTTGAAATCTCGAAGAAAGTGACCTTGAGAAAATTTTGTTGCCTAAATACCTTTTATACATAAGTTAAATCTTCTTCTTCTTGTTATCATCTACAGTTATCTACTATAAGAACTGTAATATATAAAATACATGTGCAAGAGTGCATAATTTTTTCTAAGACTAATCATAATCTGAATTTATAGAATTATTTTTGTCCTCACAGGTAGACGTTAAATTACGCTGTCACTGAATCGGCTATGGTAGATGAATCTCGTCCAGTCGAACATAGTAGATATCTATAATCAATGAGACCAAGTAAACCATGTGTCCCCAAATATCCTCCACGAATCCCTCTCTGATCCCTACTCTTACGATTGATTGGCAGCTGCTAATCACACTTAATAATAATTGGATCCGGTGATATAATATTCCGCTAACGGCGCACATTACTCTCGCAAATCGTGCATGAAGAAGCGGTGTGGCGCGGCGTCACGGTTATGGTGTGCGAAGTTTGTTTTCTGAACAAAAATCCATTATTTTTCTTATTTTAATAATGAAGATACAATGAACGGTATTTTCAAGCATGTAGAATATACAATTCCATTTTTTAAATAATATTATTATTAATTATTATACATTATTATTAATAATTATTATTAGATTGTGTTGCATATATATAACTATTAAGTTTAGCAGACACATATTTTTCAAAATAGATCTATCCATCCAAGTTATCCTCGTTATAACCAACATTTTGTACCAATGTAATCAGGCTTTACGAAAGCCTCTGTTATTACTGGTCTCCCGATTTGTGATCTCCCTGTAAACTCGACTGCAATCCCCTTAGCTATTACATGTGAGGCGTAGTCGAGGCAAAGCTAAATGCATAGCGTCACAACACCAAAGATACCCTAAAACCCACCATCCGGAAATGATGATCAAAGTGGACAAGAAGGAGGCAGAGTCGCCAAATAAGGGGAATTAACTCGAATTGAGGGCAAAAAGTTACCCTCTCTCTGTCGGTACTGGACATCGTGACACATGAACGACAGAGACGAAACGCGTCACGTGACCGGCGAAAGCGTGGGGAAATAGCTTCGTAGAAGAGGAAGGTAGAGTGGGAACACAAGTCTTAATCTGACGACTCTGGGAGGAGGTGAACCGAGCACCTGCAGTGGGTTATGGTAGTACAAGCAATTCCATTATTTATACTATTCGCTGTTTTTGTACAAAGTGGCAAAACAATACAGGGTGAGTCACTTAAGATTTGTACCTCAAATATCTTTGTTGTTTTCAAAGATACATTAAATGTCTTGAGGACAAAGTTGAAGGATAACATGGGGCCTACACGACACTAAAAAATTTTTGTTTTTATGTCTTGAATGAACTGGAATAATTATAGTCGCTGAATTCGTAATGAAAGGGACTATCATTGTAGGTGTCTAAAAAGGGTGGTTCCATTTTAAAAGATGATGGTGACCATGATATTTCTAACAAAAATAGATGAAAACAAAATTTTTTTTGTATCGTGTGAGCTCCAGTTTACCGTTCAACTTTGTCCTCAAGACATTTAATGTATCTTTGAAAACAACAAAGATATTTGAGGTACAAATCTTAGGTGACTCACCCTGTATTGTTTTGCCACTTTGTACAAAAACAGATCTCAGATATTCAATGTATATATTTGAGGTATAAACGTTAAATGACTCACCCTGTATAATGACATTTTCGTACAATTTGAACTGTTTTTCTTTATATAATGATTTTCCCGGATTTATCTCAGCCACCCTGTATAATCAACGTCTCCGCCGTCGCGTCGTCATGGTCCGAGCGACCTTCTCGAACGACCGACCGACTCGGATGCCTATTAATATCCCACTGTTCGTTGCAACGGAAACTTTTCAAAGCGAAACAAACGGTTGAAAACCTGCGGTTGATACGCCGAGATTTATCAATCCTCGATTCGCTGTTTTGCCAACCGATCGTCTTTCAGCGAGCACAGATCGATCGATTTTGGCAGTAGAATCCGACCCATTGTAGTTTTGACCAATGTTTACTCGATAAACCTCTGTGCGTTCGGCAAACTAACTACTATTAACTACTGGCTTTCGGGCTGCAAGTTATTAATTACATCGGTGGCAAGGACCTTCCGTGCAAACCATCAGGCACACCAGAAAGCAGGGTATTTATCCGCGAAGCGCTGAATAATTGAATCACGCGACTTACGTCGCTCTTTGGTTCTTCAGGTTATCGCACTGTCGCGGATAATGCGGCTATTTCGAATGAAAGCCGAAAAAGTCGAGGCTTAGCACTTTGACTGTCGACTTAATAGCCTCAAAAATTCCATAACAGCATAATAATTTAGGTGATATTGTTTATTATTGATATTTAAAGGTGATATTAGGTGGATTGCATAAATTTTTGTATTAGGCATTTTAAGATTCTCTTTGGCTTAAATACACACTCTGATTCGGATGAAGAGGAACATCAAATTTCCTTGTTACGAGCCAGGGCTGCGAGCAGCACGAGTGGCCGGCGAAGGGTTCTTATCCTAGGAATATGGTCTCAATTTGTTAGTTAAGGTACGCGGACGAACCCAATGCGAAATTGGGGAGCCGCTAGGATTATATAGACAGCGAGGACGAACCTGACGCGAAGTCAGGGAGCCTCTAGGAATAGAGTCGAGCGCAGACGAACCTGATGCGAAATCAGGGAGCGACTAGGAGGGTGAAACTTCGTGAACGAACCCAATGCGAAATTGGGGAGTCACTAGGAGCGACTCGCAGACGAACCCAATGCGGAATTGGGGAGCCGCTAGGATAGTATAGTTTTCGTGGACGAACCCAATGCGAAATTGGGAAGCCACTAGGTGGGATAAATCTCTGTTTGGATGATTAGAAAGTCGCGAACGAATCTGATGCGAAATCAGGGAGTCGCTAGGATAGTTAGTGGGCCTCGTAACTAGTATAATTTAATTGATACAATCCGAGCGGTAAGATTGTATTGTATGGGAATGTTCAATTACTCGATTAGGATTGTGGAACGATAATTGAGCGTTTAGTAATTTGTACGAAATTATCAATAAACACAAATATATTTTAATTATAAAGAATGAGTTACATTTGTGTAAATGTCGCGATTGAATGAGATAGAATTGAAAGAAAAGTATCATTACCTAACTAAGATGCTCGGTTTTGACGCACTGGCAATGCGGGGGTCTCGGAACAATTTTAGAAATGCCTAATAGATTTTATACTCGACTCGCGGAATCTATACGGTTAACGTTGATACGAAGGGGAACTTTAGCCCGATCTTACTGGAAGTTGATTCTACGAGATGCAGCACGACGCGACACGATTCGTGACTACGGAAGTACTAGCCCCCGAGAGTAAAAATGCAAGGGTTTATATACCCCTAGGGGTAGTCTGTTCATAATCTGAGGTCGCGATGGGCCAGACTCGTTTTTTGTCATTTCCAATTAAATCGGGAGAGCTCGGTCTTCGTTAAAAGGGTCGACTATGATACAAAAGGTTATCTAGAACGCTCCCTGCCAGAGACGATCTTGAAGAGATTCCCGTGAGAAAGTCGAACAGAATCTGTTCTCTAGCCGTCACATCCTCATTAGACAGATGTATTGGAATTTGTACAATGAAAACTACAATACATGTAAACAAGTTCCTTGGGAACGTTTAGTAAGAAGAGTTCCATAAAATAAACGAAAATGCCAAACTGTGTGCTAATTTTAGTTAACACTTTATTAGTTACTTTTAGTTAACATTTTAGTTAATATTGTAACTTTATTTGAATACCATATTTTAGAATATGATATTTTTATATAACACATAAAATTGTTTTATTTAATAACATATTTTATATAATACCACGTATTTCGTAAATTTATTGAATTGGTGGTATGAAAATCGTAATAGTAACAATTAATCATTTTTAGAGAAATAGCGGAACCTGCAAGCACTTGAATAAACTATTCTTTTTCTGGATACTACAATACTACCATAGAAATTCTATAATATAATATTTATATTCTATATTTTTCAAAATGGTAAAATATATGGGTCAGAAGATACTAAAATACCAATACAAAGATGAGCACATTATAGAGTAGCTTATTGTATTTATTTCCAGAAAGTACCACTATGTTTTCAGTGAAAAAAACGTAGAGATAAGTTGAGGAAACACGTTATAATGCCAACAATTCAATAAAAATGCAATAGAATGCATCTTTAAATCGCAATATTCTCGTTTCATACTGATGTTTGAGAATCAAGTGTATTGGACAGGCAAGGTAGAACTTATTTCAATTGCCATTTTCTTGCGAAGCAGCACGAGGTAAACCCCAGTTCTTTCTAGTTCCAACAATAAGAGAGAATGCTTAGTTCTTTTATATTTTACAATTTACAAGAAGATGGAACTTGTCTTGGACAGTGTGCCTTTTATTGATATTTTTTAAAACGTGTTCTTTACATTTTCTCTTAATTACTGTACCAAGTAGGATCTTCATTGATAAAATTAATTTCTTAACTAATTTACGTTGCATTTCTATACAGGGTGTTCACGATAACACTAGACAGCGTTTTCCTTGCAAATAATAAAAATGTTTCTTCCGTTTGTGACCTTGTATGATCTTGAAAATCATCGTGTGAAAATAAATTCGTTTTGACATACGCTTCCATATGATATAAGAAAATACATAGCATTCTATTTAAAAAATGGAAGGTCACCTTCATCTCTGAAAAAATAATGCAGATTAAAAAAAATCTCAGACACCATTACATTGGTTGCAAAAAACAGTCTAACATTTTCCTCTTTAATTTTTTCCTAATGTTCACTGATTGCAAGAAACACGCTGGCTAGTGTCAGCGTGAACACCCTGTATAAAAGGTTCTAGTAATAATGAGGGAACTTACTTTACCAACGTTAAAAAATTGATTTTCTTTTGCTTCAATAAATAGTGTGGTCCATATGAAGATTATGTCCATAAAGTTTCCCGCAAAGATATCAGTTTTATCTAGAGATCACTTATCTAAACTTGGCGAATACGTTAGATAAAAAAACTATTTGATCAATTGAATTGTTCTGATTTCTGATGCATACAGCTTTAATGTTTCTGAATGAGGCTACTGATCCATTAATGATCCTCAGTATTTCATAACTCTTTCTATTCGATTTTAATGATCGATTAAAATAATGTATAATTAAATAATTTTATGTTTCATACTGTGTGTGTGTGTGTTTCAGTATTATAAATTATTATATTATAAATTATAATAGATTTTTTTATAAATGTTCATTAGTTTGATTTTGTGTTTAAGTTTATAATAATCACATATATAATAATATATCATAATATCGTCAACAATAAAGATTATTAATGAAAAGTAGATTTAATTATAAAAATATTATCTTTATTGTTGAGAATATTTTATATATTAGATTATTATAAATGTAGTTATAAACTTCGCGTAATTTAAAATCTGTGACAATCAAATGATAACAACCAGATACAGTGACAGACAAACCAAGCTTGGGATACATTGTCACAAAATCATTCCTAAAGATAATTTAAATTAACTTTCAAACTTATTGACAATATCCATGAGACTAATTTTTTATGAAGCCAGACTAATTTATATTCGACTTGTCAAAATGATCGGTAGCTATGACTTTCAGAAAAGTCAGAGTAAATAAATATGACGACCTGGTCTCGTGGTCTCCTCTATCTTTCGGTGTGAAAGCACCAATGCAACCCTGTTGAAAGGCCTCTCGAATCATCGGTGGACGGTAATCGCAGGTTCCAGAAGGAATTTCGACTAGAAATTGTTCGCGAGCACGGGCAACTTTTCGAGTAACTTTTGAGAACGTTCGAGCCGTTAACTTTTGCAAACTTTCGTCCCTTGGAGCTGTTAAATGAATGCGAAGATTTACGTTCGCTCAAGTACGAAATGTTATGTTGAGTGTGTATGAAAGACACGATTGAAATGATACGATGATTGAAAGTTTCAAGACATTAATTCGAGCCTGAAGAAAGCGCGAGAGCTCTCTCTCTCTCTCTCTCGCTCTCTCCACCCGGAACAGGATCACGATATTTCAAAAGAAAAGTAATTATGAAAATACTCGAGTGAACTGATTTAAAACACGAGAAAGAGAGGAAAGTTTTCTTTACGGCAACCCGAAAACTCATTTCCCGCCATAGTTCTAATAATGCAAATACTTCGCGTATTTAAACGGGAAACTTGTCTCCCCGGATGGCACAGTTGTACTCAGGAAAAAAGAGGACAGTATAACAATAGGACACTTGATACAGATAGTCATAACTGCTTCAAGAGGAAGATTATAAATACTTGCCAGGAAAAGTTTTAGGAGCGTGAAGCTGTTGAAAGTTTCAAATAAGCCATGTATATGCATTATTTCCTTGGCTTCGGACACTGTTTATAGGTTAGCCGGGAGACGATGATCCAGTGCAGGCGACTACGATCCAGTGCAGTCGGGAAGATGGCGAACCAGTGGTAACTTAGACCATATATACTCATAGACCCGGCATAGATATACATAGTATGTGTATAGGAAAGCCGAGGGTTCAATGAGGCAAAGACCGTGGTAATGTGTGACGTCACAAGATAATTCTTAAGATAATTTCAAAATGGCTGACACGGCAGACCGACGCCGACACTATGCCACCACGCCATTACACATTATAACATCATCTGAACAAATCAATTGCAAGAAATAGAAACTAAATTGAATTTGAATGTTATTTCTTCCCTTAATGATTGTAATAGAGGAGAAATCATATACTGACATTTTCAATTTAAAAAATTTTTCAAAAATTTTTGAATTTCATCTACTCAATTTTTTTTATAAATGCACAAAGATCCGTAGTCTAATAATAACTAATCACAAGCGAGGTAAATGTAAATTTTGTAAAAATAGCAGTACTACCTTAAAATGTTGTAAATGTGATCGATTTATATGTAAAAAACATTCTGCATAATATGCGAAAGTTGTTAATCTTCAGAATCAAATATCGATTCCTAAAATAGTTAACTGTATAATATTATTATTACTTCATACTTCTTGTAACACCTTAAAACATATAGAATAAACATTTTTGTATCTCAAATATACTTTATATATTGATTATTTCATGATAAAATGTCAAATTCTTTGAAATTATCCTGTCCATTCTTTCCGTGTACTGTGTAAGTACACGGGGCGCCCGTTGACCCCCCTCACCCCCATAAGCCAAGCGTAGCCACTGTTGATGAGTATAGCTTATACATCTTTCGAAACTGTGACGTCACACATTATCACGGTCTTTGCCTCAAGGAAAATTATCTGTGCCGTGTCTATAGTCTATATATTTATATGGTCTAAGAGTGGTGAGATATGCAAGATTTCTCGCGCATGCGCGTCCAGAACAGTAACGTATCTATATTATGATGACGATGTAAGTAGTGGGGCAGTTATATCTGTGGTTGTCAGGAAGAACGCCGCATATCACATAATTTCACCTTCGAGATATTGCTGTTTAAGGTTTTGATCACTAATTTTTTGACATAGGACATCGGTTAAATTGCATTATTTTTTTGAACCTTTCGAATTGATTTTCATGACTTTTTTCTGTAAATATATAAATCCTATACTATAGAGCTCAATTAATGTATAAACTCAAATTTTTTTTGAAATTGTATCATGCGGCGTTTTTCCTTGCAACCACAGATATTGACGAGAAAATAACCATTTTTTACGGAGTGTTCAAGGTTCCCCACTTTATCGAGAATTTTACTTCACTGAGGCTAAAATCGCCGCGCATGCGCGAGAAATCTTGGACAATATCTCACCACTGTTTGGGACCAGTGATGTATTGCCGAGGTTTTCTCGCGCATGCGATCCAAAACAGCAACGAGTAACGTATCTATGTATGTATTCATATTATGAACATAAGGTATTTAGTGGGACAGCGACAGAGTTGGGCAAAAATTTAATCAACGATTGACGAATTTTCTACCTCAATCGTTAATTGCGGTTAACGATTAAATACTTATTAATCGTTAATTGCGGTTAACGATTAAATACTTATTAATCCTTAATTGCGGTTAACGATCAAATACCTATTAATCGTTAATTACGATTAACGATTACATTCCTTTCAATTGTAATCGTCAATCGGATAATTGATTAATGATTAACTGCTGAAACTTCGAAATGAAATACAGAATCAAAACTGTATGAATACTGAAAAAAATGTAAACAGAGTTTTTGTTGAGATATATTTCTGTCAATTCTCCATCTCCGCTCTCTGTCGCTCTCTCCTTCCTTATTACAATTTATGGATAAACCGTATGACGATCAACTTCATCAATCGATTGAATCAATCGCCGATTTTTCGATGATTTCTTCTTTTAATCAACGATTGACGATTAACTTTATCAATCGATTAAATCAATTGCCGATTTTTCGATGATTTTTTCTTTTAATCAACGATTGACGATTAACTTCATCAATCGATTGTATCAATCGCCGATTTTTCAATGATTACTTTTTTAATCGTACACATTAATCAATCAGTCTTGATTAAAATTTTAATCGATTAACGCCCAACTCTGGACAGCGATATTGGCAAGAAAGTACCGGAACAATCTTAGGCCATATACTATACTTATAAACCCGGCTTCAGATAATATGCATTGTTCCAAGATTATATCGTCTACCAGATGACGATTGCGGGCAAAGTGCTATAGTCTGTTGAGAAGTCGCAGTATCGCGAAACTTAAGTGTTATAGTTAGAGGGGAAAGGGAAATCGTCGCCTATATTGTCGTTTAAAGTTTTAATCATTAATTCATCAGACCGGACATCGGTAAAATTGCGTTATTTTTTTGAGCCTTTCGAATTGGTTTTCATGACTTCTTTTCTGGTATATACGTAAATTCTACACTCTAAAACTCAATTAATGCATAAACTCAAATTTTTTGAAATTGTGATTGTGATATGCAGCGTTCTTCCTTACAAACATGATCTAAGGTTCCGGACTAAAAAACTTCATGTGTCCTACGAATTACAAAATATACACAAATACACATAATCTATATTAATTATCCACAATCAAATAACAATTTTTAAAAATTTTACAGAGTAACCATGGTACCCTATTTTATCCAGAATTTTACTTTACCGATGCAAAAATCGCCGTGCATACGCAGGATTCTGGCTAATATCTCATCCCTGTTCGGGATTGCATGTGCGCGTGACGAGCTGTGTGAGTGTGGTCTTCTGTCACGTGTCGGTTGCATCTCTATTCGTTGTATCGTTTATGTTAATTTCTTGTCTTATTACTAAAGTTTACGTTAATGTAGTCGCCTCAAACCATTCCGTTAATCCCGATTTCCCAATTCTACATTTACACTGTCTAACTTGACGAAACTTGCATCGCATGTCCGACTTCAAAAAGTGATTATACGAATTTGTAGAATCCATCCTAGTTCTACAAACGAACGTCACTTTTATTACAATGGCTGTCAGCCCTGTTATGGCACTCGCCTAATTTACCTGACAGTAAATTATATTTGCATTGCTTGTCTAATTCCATATCACATTTGTGCCATTTGTCTGATTACACAAAGTACATATAACTTCATTGTCCCCTGGCAATTATGGTGAGTCCTTTTTATTACTGGGAACATGGCATTATCTCGTTGGATAAAATTTGTAATGAAAATTGAACTAAAAATGAAGTTTTTTTAACGAGTTGTATTCTTTGCATAAAAATTAGAGAAAATGTTATGCAAATTTCTGCAATAAATATATCGTTACAAACTCGTAAGTAAATAAATATGGCACGCTTCCCAGATAGCACCGGAAGTCCGTTGACATTATTCGGACGTCCGTGGGATGTACAAAGGTCCACTGGACATCCATCGGATGTCCGGGTGCTATTTGGGTCAAATACGTAGTAATGTATGTTCAATCGCAGCATAATGGACAATCGACGTTGACTGTAGACCCAATAATTACAAAAATGTAACAAAATCAACAATACGTTTAACGAAATGTAAACAAAAAAATGATTAAAAACTTAAGAATTAGAGCAGATTTAAACTGCATTACAGTGCGGATTTTTGTGCATTTGTATCATTCACATATTTTTTCAATATAAGGAAATATCGGTATTAATAAACGTTAATGATAATACCTGATCTAGTAGCAAAAATTTTCGAGTTACTACAATGAGTTTTAGGGCACTTAATTAGATCAGCTCGTATTGTTTTTCTCCTTGAGATTTAGTGATCACTACATTCTCTTTTTTTAATTCTACGAAATATTCAAATATGTCAAACGTCCCATCATTTTTCTGATAGTGGGGATATGACCAACGAAATCGCGTACAAACTACTATTATAAAATAAACAAATTAAATAATTGTAGGACAAATAAAGAAACAAACATTATTGTAGTGTCAAATAATTAGAATAAATACTCTCAGCACGCCATTGAAATTGTTTTTTTTATAATGTAAAAATATTTTTTTTATGGAAAAATGATATCTTCCGAGATTTTAATTTCATCTGTAAATTCTTCATTTAATACCAATCCACTTTTGTGTCCTAACTTATACGGCAATTTTTTTTGCCGAAAACATTGTCTTCATAAAAATTTGTTATAACTTTTTATGTGTTAACGCTATCATGATACTTGCGGCGAAAATGTAGCTTGCAACTATACCTTTCCAGTGGTGTAAATTTTTCTGCCTAATTCTTAGGCTTCGTACAGACCTAAACAGAGCGCCAATAAGTCCCTTATTGATGATAAAAATATATAATTATATTTTAACTAAAAAGTAAAAAATAAGTATTCGATATCTTAACCACGAGTATAACTCGATATTCTATGGCAGGCAGTTCCAACGAGTAGTCCAGGTGCTTTTCGAGGCACCTTCCCCGCTTAGATTCTTCCCCCCACTCTTAGACTTCATCGTTATAATGTATAGTAGTGGTGAGCTCCACCACGAGAGTCGCGGGACTCACGACACACGACACGACGCACACGCATACATTGTAACCGTCGAACTTCGTCCCTGTTCCCTCCCGCGCCATAACTGCCGCCACTGCCGCCCAACTCACTAACTCTACGGCTGTACGTAGTAGTGGGAAGAGGTTCGATAGTGGGGGACCCTTCAGTTCTCGGAGGGGAATAGGTTGGAACTCCATGGTCTACGGCAAAAAGTTAGTATCCTAGTGCGCTGTAATTAGACGGGTTCTACGGTGGAAGTGACGGAAACAGGAACGGATTCGAGTAAAGACACAGAACTCCCCATACATCCGCAGATATCAAGTGAAGTTCAGAAAGGAGAGCAGTTCTTCTTCCATTTAAATGTTGGACTTAGCGCACTAAAACCGAGCTGCATTTCAGGTTACCGGCACCGCAATCGTTGCGCGGCGCCGGCTACGCGAATCACGTTTCTTTCGCCTCTCATTTTCGCTGTCTTCATTTCAACCGGATAAGTTCACTGAATAGAGGGATCTTCACAAAAGGCTCGGTGCCATAGGGATCCTACAGCTTTTCTATCCCACGGTAAGGTTGGAAGAATGATCTCTGATGACCGATAGGTGAATACATGCTACGCTTTTACCGAATCCTTCGGTAACCTTCGAGAGGTCAAAGATTAAGCAGCTTCCTGTTAACCGAGATTCAAAGAGAATGCTGGGAACGAGGTATTTGTTCCGCGTTTCACATTGGATTTTCGCCAGTTTTAATCTTATTAAAGACGCTGTACTCCTTCTGCGAGTAGATAAATCGCCGGTTATGTTTGCAATGGTACTTATTAAGGTCAATTTATCCGCACAGACACGAAACGGTTCCGTTTCAGTTAATTAATAATACTTTAATAATACTTCTTTTGTTTAGTTTCAGACACGTGTCTCTGCTGATACCACACATACATCCGATACTATAAACACTTACGCAATGACTCACAGTACTAATGCATTTTCAACGAGGCTACAGTATATGTTCGAGTATGACTTCCTTGTGCATGAATGCATGAAATATTTCGGTTCTATTAAATACACTCTTGGTAGCTTATATGAATTTTGTTCTGTGTTAATACCATCTGATCCACACTATACCACAACTGTGAGAACAAAGAAATTATCTCAAGCAAAGAAATAATTTCCTACGGCTTCATCAATATCACGCAATAAACTCCATCTGACTTAGGAATGGAAGAATAATATAAATGAAATCAGTTTGATAATGAAAAAGCTTTACCATAATATTTTAAGAGAACTGTATTGAGTTTTGACCGATGGTTCCTTTTGCACTTTGTATCCCTAAAAAGTATAATTGATCTTTCGACCTTGAAATTGAAGGACAAATTTAATTTTGCGGCACGTTTCTTACATCAATTGATAGTCGCGACATATCACTTCTGTACACCCTGTACATAACATTTCGTATTTATCATATTGGTCAAAGCTTTAGATTCCATTTATGCGGTTTCTGCAGAGCTACATTCTACCAATAATTTATTCAACAAGTACTCACGTCTCGGACACTCTCACAATAGCTTCTGTCAATACTTCCTCGAATCGAGAAAAACTGTTCTTTTTTCCGGCTGAAGCCAAACTATTGCAAGCTGATATTAATAGGAAAGAACTTTTCCTACAGCAGCGAGACTGCAATGTAGCTGAATAAACTGAACACGTTTGTAACAACTCCCTCGCGCGTTTGGTGTTTATTCACTGGTTTTTCTGCCGTATTAGCCAGCCTGACCGCAAAAATAAAAACGCTTGTACTGCGGGAACATGGTCGTGGACGCTTCGTTGCATAGCGCAACACCGTGAAAGATTAATTAATCACATTTATGACGATACTGTTTCTTCTGATTTTCGTGCCTGGACGCTTGCTTTGTTCAACGAAATATTGCCGAATACGAAATGTCCGAATTTGTAATGGAGCCTTTCGTGATTATGTGTTTTTAAATATATTTTTTATTCATCCAAACACAGATGTGCACTATTTCAGAATTTCAGATATTTTATTATACAATTGTTGAGATTGCAAATATATTTGTATATCGCGAGCCGCAGTTGGTAAACGTAAGAGCAATATGAAATAGTTGATAGTGAGACGACAGCGGGAAGTTGCCCAGGTCTGAACTAGACTTATTCATTCAAATGTATTTTGTAAAAATAATCCTGCAATGTCTCAACAAATGGTGTCTTATTATTTTTTGAAAGTGATACTAATTCGCTACAATTAGTACCTCGTCGTTCTGTGTTATAACAATATTCCATCGCAATTAGTAAATTTTATTCACGGTGAAGCAATTGCAACAGCAGTCCTTGAAATATTCAATTTGAAATTGAATGAGTACGAAATTGTTTTTTCAATAACAATGCCTTCCTTAAAAGCATTATTAATATTAAGAACAGTATGCGCATGTTATTTATGTCCACACAACTGTATTGAAGTTTGATTTCTCTGCCGAGTTTAAATGCTTTACCTTCTACAATTTTATTTTTAAACAATTAACGATGCGTCAATCATATCCATTTCAACTGACTTCGAGTATTGCGTTCGTGTAAAGTGTAAAGTATTGT
The DNA here is from genome assembly GCA_028455795.1 of Lasioglossum marginatum. NCBI lineage: Eukaryota > Metazoa > Arthropoda > Insecta > Hymenoptera > Halictidae > Lasioglossum > Lasioglossum marginatum. The sequence goes on along the minus strand of CM052251.1, from coordinate 570,602 downwards.
AAGATTTAATCCAATATTTATCCTGAAGTATTGATAATATGTATACAGGATGTCTCACGTAACTGTCGCCATGACTTTTCAGGCACTTCCGGTAGATAAAAAATGTTTGGTCATCTTCAATTGTTTAAATGGCACTATACATTTTTTAATATGTAATATTATTGCTTATGTCAACACGAGTTCAACAGCCTGGTACACTATGACCTTTATGTATCCTTGACATAACCTTAACAATAAGTTCTTATCAGTAGGGCAGAGTTGTTGATGAACACCTCAAGTCTGCCTTACTATTAAGGTTTTACTATTAAGGTCGTGTCAAGGTCATAGTATACTAGGCCGTTGAATTTTTCTCGACATAAACAATAATATTGTGTATTAAAAAATATATAATGCCATTTAAAAAAATGAAGGCGACCTTCGAAAATGTTTATTAAAGGGAGTTTGTGCAGACAAAAAATTAAAAACTTAATTTCTCGTTACTTTTTAAATTCCTAAGATAAAAATCTTTTACAAAAGTCAGTACATGTTTTTTTATCTTTTTGGAACCTAGATAATTCTAGTTGATTTGAAAGAGTGTTCAGAATAAAAATTTGCTCATTTCGTAGTTAGTACAAAAATCAGTAATGAAATGTTTGTAATGTCCTATGCAGTTTAAAAAGAAATTGATTTAGTTTGGCCATTTTGACTTTTGTATCCGGTAAAACAATATGCACGACTCAATTATGCAAATATGTGTACTAAACCTATCAGGGAATACACCGGCCCGATAATTTTAATTGATAAATGTATTCCGTACGATCGGATACGTGATGTATTATCCAATATTTACTAGTACCGCTTATATTTCAGTTGAATGGCATAGAGTAAAGATGAATGCAATCGTGTAGGCAAACATGTAAATTGTCGAGAGCTGAAAATGCCGGTCGTTCGTGTTACCTCAAAAGTAGCGGGTTCCATCCGTCCGCATTATAAACCCGACTGCGTCGAAAGTACCGCAATAGCATTTTTCATGCAAACTGCAGTTTCCGAGAAAATTGCTTAAAAGTACACTAGATACGTGTTCTAACATTACTATTCTAGTCTAGTTACCACCTAATTATAACGGAAATGACAGTGAAGATAATTCCTTCTTACAAATAAGAAATACGACATTAGAAAACAAAATTAGAAAACATCATATAAGATAATAAACATATGTACAGGGTGTATAAAAAGTATGGTCATCTGTTCTAGGGGACATTTTTAAAAGAAACTTGCAGCAAAATCGTTTATACTATACTATGTATATTTATAATATATATATTTTTATAATATACTATATTTTCTTTTGGGGAATTGAGGGGGAAAAGTTATCTTGTCGCTGTCAGTATCGCATTAGTCACGTGACATTGTGATACCTGCACGACAGAGACGAACGCGTCACGTGAACGGGCCGTGACGGAAACGTGGAAGAATAGTGTTGTAGAAGGGGTAGGTAGTAGGTAGAGTGAGGACACAGGTCTTAATCTGACGCCTCCGTTACTATGTTTTATTTCACTTAATCTCGGAATAAATATTAATTGATACACTTTATTAGTACATTCTTATATTTTATTATATTTATTATTGCTATAGTTTGATTTTATTCGATCTCGAAATAAATATTACATGATACATTTTCAAAAATGTTTCAATATAATTTTCATTCAATTTGCAAAGCACAAAGCAACACATTGTTCCGATAAATTATTGCGCTATAAAAATAGCCATGCAGTTGTTGGAAAATAGGCAGCACCATTCAATTATTACCTTTGTTAAAAGCAAAATGTATTTGCAGATGAATTACTTTGTTATGTTACGCGTGTCCAACATACATTTGATTTCAATTATTTCGAAAACCGTATTTTCTGCAAAGGAACCCACTCTGCAGTTCCAATTTGGTTTTGCACGAGAAATTTGCTCGTGCACTGTTTTCGTAATTAAAATTTCGGATCACAATTACTATCCTATTCGATTTGCTATGTTTTGGTGTTTCGCATTGTGCTTCCTTCTCTGATCTCGCGTATTTCTGTTCTGTCTCGTCTGGTCTCGCGCTTGGCACTTTCCTCCGGTTTGATTCTTTTGCTTGTTTTATACTGTGAAACGCAGAATAATGCCGCGTCACGCGTCGAGTTAAAATCGTGAAAACCTTAGCCGACGATTTCAGGATATAAAATTGAAGTATATGTATGTCTAGATAGCTGTCATAACTGTCGAATTCGTTACACGACTACCCAGCACCGCTTGCATCGAAATTTGGTACGAAATAAACTACTTTTTCGCGATATTGTGAGAAATGTTGCCGAGTGTTTACCAAGACAAAAATAAAATTTGGAGAACTGTTTAACACATACAATATTTGTAATTAATATTGCATATTACAGAGTTTTTATTATATTCACTTATACATTTATATTATATTTATTACATTGTCTAAAATTTTATCATATTATATAAAAGGTGGTAATATTAATATTTTTTATCTCAAAGCGAAAAGGGATAACATTCCTTAATATTTTTGGCTTCGATACAAAAGAAAGTAATATTCCCCAATATTTTATACCTCAAAACAAAAGAGGGAGATATATCCTAATATTTTTTGCGTGAAAATAGAAGAAGGCAATATTTTTTAATATTTTATGCCTCAAAACAAAAGGGGGTAATATTTCTTGATATTTTTAGCTTCACAACAAAACGGAGCGATATTCCCGAATATTTTTTGCGTCAAAATAAAAACAAGTACAGTAAACGGCTCTTTACTGTCCAACAGCCGTGTTTTGCACGGACAGTGATCGTACCCGCACACTATTTTTGATTTATGACTGCGTCTACCGCGCCGACCGCGCCGAGCGAGACTTCAATAGAGAGCCGAACATAGAGAAGGACAAAATGAAATACGGATCGCATGACCGAAGCAGGCAGTAGACTGGATAGGCACTGAACAGTGATCGTGCCCACGAACCCGGACAGTAAAGGAGCGTTTACTGTAATACTTTTTATATTTTATGCTTCAAAACTCGGAACAAAAGAAGGGAAAGATATTTTTAAATATTTTTTGCCTACAAGCCAAATCGGATGATATTTCTTAATACTTTTTGCTTCAAACAAAAAGGGGCAATATTCCCTGATATTTTATGCCTCAAAATAGCGCGGGGGGGAGGGGGGATATACTTTAATATTTTTGGACTCAAAAAAAAGGGAGGTAATATTCCTAAACATTGTTTGCCTCCTTCTGCGTCTTATTTCTGACGCTGTCTTTTCATTTAGAGCTTTCCCTCTCCGTTTGATATCTGCTTCATCTACTTCATACAACTACTTGTTTGCACATTCTCTCTCTCTCTCTTTCTCCCTTTATAATTTCTGTTTGTCCATTAAGCTTTCTCCTTTCTTCCTCCCTCTCCACTTTTAATTCCTTCTTGCTCCGTTTTTCGTATTCATTATACACTTTGCAGCTCCTTCACCTGCTTTTTATATAGAATTCTCTTTTATTTTTAGCATTGTGTGAGCAACTGAGTTTTTCATTTCTATATTTCCTTTCGGACCCCCATTCTGTATAGACATTACGTGAATTAACTTTACTCACGCAAAAACGTATGAAGTAATTAATAGTAATTAATAGATAATAGTAGTTAAATAACATTCTCCACATATACAAATTTCGAAAGACAACAACGAGGAATTTTTCGATTATTTTAAAGTCGACGACATTTTTATTTCATTTATTTTTCAAGTCACGTCGACCTCGCAAGGGTAATTTGCTTATACATGGTTATTTATTTATACATGAGTGGTTGTTTTTCAGATTTGATTAATTAACTTTGTATACTCGAAAAATTGATTAGGTTTTCACAGGAATCTTTGAAGTCGGTGACATCTCTCTCTTTGAGCCTACTCCCATAACTCATTTTGGTACCTTACCCACGTGCAATTTAAAGATTTCCGGTTTGGTTTTAACTTTTTTCCCGTGCCTTATTCGTCCAAATTCCACGGGCAGTTTCTATTTTCGATTTGCACGACCATTCGATTTCGCAATCGAATGGATGCGATGCACATTAGTTACCCGTAACAAGCGCGCAGAACAACTACGTTACATTGTAGCTGGGGCATGTTCTACACAACCATAAAGTACGTGTCAGATCGTGCCACCATGTAAGCCCAACCCCGAACTCACCCTGCACGTGGCCGCGGACCAATCGCGCGAGAACTCGTTTATTGTTACCGAACAACGAACTCGAACAAATTGGAACCGCCCTTACGCTTTACGAACCAGTTCTTTACCGTGATCGCCTGTGAAATTGCCTCTAACCAGGGGCACGCTTCATTTGTACTCCGTTCTTCCTTGATTTTGTTTTATTTAACATGTTAGTCGCAAATGTGCGACAACTATGATTTTGTAATAAAGAATATCAAATTAATTTTGCGCTGGTGGTTAACTGGAGTTATAATACACAGCGTAATATTTTGGATTGTATACATTTTTTTGTGACTTATTATAATTTATATTAAATATTTCATCAAGGTGGTCGCGTATGATATGTCGCTTATGAAGCGCTCTAAACAAGAAATACTCTTACAATCTTCATGCTTAATATTCCCTAAAATGTTATATTTCGTTGAAAAGGGTGATTCCTAAGGCGTTTTGAAACAACGTTTTCCTTTACGAAAATGTTCTCCGCGGCTCCGTTAAGTAGTTATTGAAGAAACACCAATAGATAGACCATTCCCAGAGCGGCTACAGCAGACGCACTGCGGCTCAGCCAATGCCAACGCTTGGCTCAGCGGAACCCATCATCGAGCCGCAGTCCGCCTCCTGTAGCAGCGCTTTGATTGGTTCGCGTTTTCCGTTAATAACTCCGTAACTGCGAAGAACATTTTTGTAAAGGAAAAAGTTGTTTCAAATCACTCTTTTCAACGAAATACAATATTTCTGAGACATCCTCCATATCATTTTAAAGTACAAACCTGATCTTTGAGATCCTAATTCAGCTTTGATTGAGATATCTAATTTTACTTTGAAATCAATTTTACATATATAATGATAAACTTAATTTATAATAGTTATTATAATATTTAGACTGATACAGACAATTCTAATTTTGCATAAAGATCCACGGTGTAGATATTATAATAACCTATGTATAATCATAAACTTAAATTATAATAGTTATTATAAATTGTATAGTATATAGCATAGAAATACTATCATAAATAAATTATATAGTATAGCATATAGAAATACTACTATAAATTACATAGTATAGTATAGAAATATTATAAAATACATGTATTACTATTATAATTACAATTGTATCTGTTGAAGTCTTACATATTTGTATATATTGTTGATTGCTCGGTGCAAGAATTAGAAATTCTGAAGCATTTCCCTCTTTGCGCATGTTTTCGAGTACATTGTCCACCGTGGTCTGTGTAGCTGCTAATGTTATATCGTACGACATGGTGTAGCGAGTATTCACGGATCAATCTGAACCGAACGGGCTGACTCCATCGAATGGGCTGAAACGATGAAGTTGGAATGGGGGTCGGATCGCGGTAGGTGTGCATGGCAATTAAATTAATCGTTCGTCCGGTGTCCGTGTCGACTTTACCATCGAACTTTTACGAGTACAATCGGCAAAGAGACTCGAACGTCATCGTAAAGCTTACCGACCAGTATATAACTTTGCGACCGTCCTGCTTGTTAGATGGCCCCCCGGGGAGGATAATTTGTAATAGTGTTTCTGCGTTGTGCTCCCTGTTGTGTTCTAACAATCAACAGTTTCGGTGAATCGTTGCTGAATACATCTGTTACGCCGATGTCTGTATGTTTTGTACAATTAAATAACAGTAATACAGGGTAGCTCGGCCAAAGGGGGCGGTCGAGATTTACATGAGCCCAGAAGCCAATTAGTGTAACTACCATTTTCTCGTATTAATTTATTTCAATCATAGCGCGGTTTAGCTATATTTTTTCGTTTGTGCTTAAGTTTTGTATACTATCTGTTAATAAATACAGAGTGAGCACTTAATACAGGCCCTCTGAATAACTCGGTTGCTGTTGGCGATAGAAAGAAATCTGTTTCTTTATAGGTGGACGCGTAGAGGACATGTGAAGGTCAACTCCGTTTTTTAAATTAGAATGATATATTTTTCTATGTAAGGGATTGTCGTAAAGGTTGGGACGCGTTCCGTTTTCTAGCTATAAAATTTCATAGGATGAGAAATTTATACTGTTCGAAAGGTATAATTGCCAGCTATATTTTCGCTGCATACAATGGTAGCGTTGACGGATGAAAAGTTATAGCCAATTTTCTAAAGATAATGTTTTCGGCAAAACAAATTTTGGCGCCTAGATAGCACCGGACGTCCGTTTTTTGTCCAATTTACGTCCAAACGTCCGATGTCCGTTGCAGATGTCCCTGGATGTCCGATGGACTTAAATTTCGGACAGATATGGACGTCCGTTTTTACGTTCTAAGGATATCCGTGGGACCTAAATTTCGGATGTCCAAGGGACGTCCGTTTTTTACGTTCTAAGGACATCCGTGGGACCTAAATTTCGGATGTCCAAGGAACCTCCATTTTTTTCATCCCAGGGACTTTCGTGGGACTTGAATTTCGGATAGCCCAAGTTATACGTCTATTTTTAAGGCTTACTTAAGTATACAACATTTTTTCGGCGTGGGTGGAGGCATAGAGGAGATTTCAAGTTCACCTTGATTTTTTAAATGGAAAGACCTACTTCCTGTATCATCAATCGATATAGCCTATCGAATTCTGAGTAAAAATGTATTGATCACCATATCCTCCACCATGTATTGACCACCATCCTCAATCTAATAGTTAACGAGATATTATCGAAATAATTTTCTTTCTTCTTTGGATAATATCTCGTTAACTATTAGGTTTAGGATATATGTGAAGGTCAACACTTTTATACGCAGAGTTTGATATTCTATTGATTTATGGTATTTCCATTTAAAAAAATCAAGGTGACCTTGAAATCTCCTCTATGCCTCCACCCACGCAGGAAATATTTGTGTCACAATATACCCCCTCTATATCGCGTAAGATTTATATACAGGGTGGGGCAATAACTATGTCCACTTCGAATATTGCCGTTCTTTGTAATAATATGAAAAAATGTTGTATACAAAACTTACACAGTATAGAGAGGGGCATATTGTGACACAAACATTTTCTGCGTGGGTGGAAGCGTAGAGGAGATTTCAGGTTCACCTTGATTTTTTTAAATGGAAAGACCTACTTTCTGTATCATGAATTGATAGACCATCGAATTCTGAGTAAAAATGTATTGACCTCCATATGTCCTAAATCTAATAGTTAACGAGATATTATCGAAATAATTTTGTTTCTTGTTTGGATAATATCTCGTTAACTATTAGGTTTAGGACATATGAAGGTCAACACTTTTGAAAAAATAGGACATTGTATTTAAAAAAAGAAAGTTGACCTTCACCTCACCTTGGAGTGTCCACCGGGAAAAATAAAAGTTCCACCACATGATGTCCCCCTCGATACCGTGTAAGTTTTGTATATAACATTTCTTCATATTATTACAAATAATGGCAATATCCAAAGTGGATAGTTATTGCCTCACTCTGTATACATATACACAATCTTTATTTATAAATATTATATATTTATTTATATACATATCGGGGACCGTACAAATAAGCTTACGTGACAGGTGAGTAGAGGGTTCAGGGTTCAGAGTCAGCTCGACCGTCGCGTCGCATCACCGTGCGTTTACGTGAAGTCAGGTTAGTTTAGCACGTGTTCCTTGTGCACGTGTTTGTAATATTCCAATTAATAAAAAGCGTGTTTGAATGATTCGGTAACTTCAGCCACTCGTCACGATTATGTTGGTGAAACTTGTCACTGCCATTTCAGGTAAGTTTTAATTTTATATTTATTTTCAGTCATTAAAACATTACTGGCGAAAGGAAAATACAAAAATATTATTATATAGGTTGGAGGGAAAATTCTATCGTATTTTAATGAAAGTATTTTAATCAATTTTAATCAATGATATAATTTATAACAATGTAATAATATGTTGCCATTTTTCAGATAACCTGTCTATTCCTGTTTTCCAATGACTCGCTATTGTGTTGGTGGAACTTGTCACTGCCATTTCAAGTAAGTTTTTATTTTACATTTATTTTCAGTCATTGAAACATTACTGGCAAAAGGAAAATACAAAATTAGAATTAGGTTGGAGGGAAAATTCTATCGTATTTTAACACTAAACCTACCAACACCGGTTAAAATGACTGGTTCCAGATTTCCTATTTTACAATTAGAAAAGTAATAAAACTGATTTCGTACGAAAGAGCTGTATAGATATTTTTAGTTATGCACATATTACAATAGGAGCCGCACAAAGTCTAAATAAAATCAATCTTGTCATTTTTATAAGGGAACATGTACCAGTTACTTTTGAGGCTCGGTAGTATCGATTTATAAAAAAGTAACTCAAGGTCGTTCAAAATCGTTGCAGGTCAACTGCGATGGAAAATATTCTACTTCAAACTCATTCTAATCTAAAACACGGAGTTGACCTTCATATATCCTCTACGGGTCCACGCAACTCGCACAAAACAGTGAAAATATTATTGTGTTATTTTCAACTAATTAAAATCATTGATACGAAAAATCCATTGTTATTGAATCTCTATTTCTTATAATCGTTGCAAACAATTTTTATTTTGCATTAAAATCTGTAGTTCATTTATAACCTAAAAGATCATTGGAAAATATGGTAAATTACGTTATTAAATCATGCAATGATTCATAATGTATGTTGGTTTTAATGGGTAGTTGAAATCAACTGGAACTCAGTTTATCGTTTCAAAAATACTTTATTCGCGGCGACAGAAAGAAACGTCTTTCTTTGAAGAGGATCTGCTATGATCTGAACAAAAAACTGTCCTGGACGATACTGAACAAGGGAAAAGGCAAACGGGGTCCTTGTATATCTACGGGCCGCTTTCTAATTTAGTGGCCTTGGTGCGTCAAGGATTTTTCGTAGGAAAGGCCCTTCTGCAACATATCTGGCAACCCCTATACTACCTTCGTTTACTACAAGGACATTTTAGATGGTAGAGGCATTTTTGAAGTGTCGGTATATCCAACAGTGTAGTCAACATTATGATGTACATTACATACGGTTTTCGCCATTTTTTTACTAAATAAAGATTATCAAGATGAACTAATTCGTAAAAAATACTCAATGAATGAAGTATAAAAGAAGGTTCCAATTCGTAAAAAAGTATGTTAACGTTGTAACAGAATATTGGCATATATTTGTTTATGATGGACGATATACAATCCGACAAATAAAATAATATTTGTTGCTGCCAGCAGAGCTTAGCGAAGGATCAGTTACAGTTTGGGATTGTATGAATCAGAACGGTGTCGGGTCTCTGCATTTTTTTTCAATATCTCGGACCGCAACGTGTGCGTTGATGATTTTAAATTCCATGCTCGAGTTACTGCAACTCAAATTACACTGTACAGAAAATCATATTTTTGGGGAAGATAATGAACCGAATTATGCTTACGATACGCGAATTATGCTTACAATACAAAACAGATGAATTACGAAAGCCTTCCGACCCCTGTAAGTCATTTTCGATATAGGCACAATATATTATTATGTATCTTCACAAAATAATAGGATAATAATTTCAGAAAATTGGAATAAAATTTTCGATACTATAGCAAATACAGTAAAGTCGCGTTTACTGTCCGCGATCGGGTACGCGATCAGTGTCCAGTGCCCACCTCCTCCACTGCTATGCTGTCTTTCTCTACGCTCGGCTTTCTTTTAATCTCTCGGCGCCGTAGACGCAAAAAAAATAATGTCGGTATGCGATCACTGTCCGTGCAGAACACAGGCTGTTGGACAGTAAACGTGATTTTACTGTAATTTCAAAACTCGTTTGTGATCTTTACTTGTTTCTTCGTGATTCTGTATGGTTCTTAAGTCTGTGCTGAGTACATACCGGCATGATTGACGCCCATATCTGTTAAAAACGCTTAAAATCATTTAACTTTAACACTAGGTTTACGGGACCCGTCAAAATGACGGCTTCTAATATTCTTAATGTGCGATTATTGAGATTGTAAAGATGTTTCCCTGAGGAATTATTTACCAAATTTATTTCTTTTGGAATACATTATTGGAGAAATGGCCAAAAATTTGGATAGACACATTCTTGTTATGTTTATACAATAATGTGAAATAGTTATTTCTAGAGCTCCGTAAACCTAGTGTTAAACACGCATAACTTATGAACCAGTGAATTCTTAACGTTAAAACATGGTTTTTGGCATTTTCTCAAAATGTCAAAATGTCAAAATCTATGGGATTGTACAAAAAAGTCCAATGTTTTTGGTCCCGTAAGCCGTAAGGTGAAGTTCAGCCTTTATTTTATGCATTAATATAAGTTTAATTAATGTATGCAAAATAGGGTACGTTTTGTTCGAAATGTTTTGTAAAATACTAACTTCCCACAGCTATAGTATGGGAACATCAAAAATTTTTGCTCATAACAACCCAAAAATGGTTGATCTCATAAATCGTCTAAAATCGGCAGTTCCGAATAGAAGTCATCAAATCCTCGATTTGATCAAATTGAAAATACCGTTTGCGTGTATTACCTGTACAAACATTTCCGTAAGGCGTGTATTTGCACCGCAGCATGACCACTTTGGTAATGCAAATACTTGCGAGTAATTTCTATTCCTGCATGAGGCCGGCGAAAACTAAAAGTGATGTCAACCATGAATGAAACACTAATACGGCATTAACGGCCGACATTGGAACAAAAGGTAGCATTCGGTATAAAATTCGATGGAACGCGTCCATAACAAATACTGTCGTTCTCGTGTGCCATAACGAGACGACAGATATGTGCGAAGCGTTATACTTTCATGAATCCGATTGCCAGACCGAAAACTAAATATTGGGTTGGCCGGCATTAAAATTTAACTTGTGTGTACGTACGTTAAATTTCTTTCGTTCGTGACAGTAATACTTTTAAAGTTGAATTCTTAAAAACAGATATTCAGATTGATAAAAAGTAAAAAAATTTCCATCATGAAACTGTAAATACTGCAACCAATGTTGACGAAATTGTTGTTGATTGTTGAGATACATTTATGATCTTTTGTGATAATTACTATAGCAAAATTGGCGTGGTTAATGCAACCTAATGTTTCTCTAAACTTTTATCGAGGCATAACATAAGAGCAGAATAAGAAATAATGAAACTAATGAAGATGTTATGAGAGCATAAAACATCAGTCATTTATAAAATTTGAATCACATGTTTAAAATGATATTTTAAATTGTACATGTTATTCTGAGTAGACCACAATAAAAATGTATGAATGGCTTCTCTTTCTTCGCTTTTTATAATTATTATAAAAATATGTATTACGTTTGGTTTTTTATTGAAACGATTATCCTTTGTTTCATAATCTGAAAATTATTTTTCTGTATTTAAATATATAAAATATTAAACAATATAGCTTATTTACTTCAAGAAAGAAGTAGATTTTCGAAAATATTGCGATTTTGGTAAATGGAGAAATGATAATAGTATTACTTTGGGTTAAACATCACCTGAAGAAACCAGAAATTTCGAACTTCTTTTATAAAGTCCTGTAGATTTTTACGAGAAAATGCCGAACATCCAAGTTTCAGTCTTAGGAATCCACTGGTTCAAATGTTATGTGTGTTTAAAGATCAGCGGTTTTCACCGTTTTTGATCGGAAAGGGCGTCGCTACGTTCGTATGCAGTGAGTGTAGCTGCTATATGGCAGCACAAGCACGCGATGAATCTATGAAAGGGGCTATGCACAATTCTCCCAAACTTGAAAAGTAAGTTACGTAAATATAGTGGAGTAAAGCATAATTATAACCAGGTATCGTTGTTCTGAGGAAACTGGATTTTCCAATGTTGCCAGTTGGAATGGATCTTTAATTACCTCGCTATCTTATTCGGAGCAAAAATGTTCCCTTCACCCTACGTCCCTTCCGTCTTATGAGAATCTCGATCCTTTTCGCAAAGAACGTCTTCCTAATAAAAATAAAACGAAATACCTGATAAAGAAACGTTTGTATCATTTTCCGAGAGGAAACGCGAGGCAAAGAGTGGCGGGGGGAGGCGAGGGGGAGAATAATAAAGGAAAATATCCTCTTCGATGAGGGTGGAAAAAGGGGGGACGGACGCCACGAAGTTTCTCCGGACGAAAAAATGTAGAAAAGTTTCATCCCTGCAGACAACGCCAGTTAAGAAATGTTCAGCGAATTTCCGGACAAGTTTTCCTCCTGCGGCTTTCTCTTCTTTTTCCCCGGCTAATAGGAGATAATAAGACCAGAAACCGGATTAACAAAGCCCATGTTCGAGAGCGACGCGCGGTAGATTTTGATTTTCGTCCGGCAATGGCTGACACAACGGAACGGAGGTGGATACCTTGCGTCTATTCCAGCAGCATACGCCGGACACATTTTCATTAAATGCAAAACATACGTTACGGCTAGGTTCGTGTTAACGAGTCCACGTTGGCGGGCCTGTAACGCTGCTTTCCAACAACGGCCTCGGTAACCGGCCTACCTCTATTGCAACCACCCCATCTCTGTCTGATAAATGGAAAAAATCTTGGTGTACAACACCGATTCTGCATTTAGATATAACCAGTAAACGATTCTTATAAAGAGCCATCGAGATAGATCCGGTAAAGTATTATCTCCGTAACTGTCGCGAAGATGTCTATCATAACTGTCCAAATGTTATCCCCACCACTGGGGACCACCTTGGAACCAGCAAAGCGGTAAACACGCTCGACAACCGAGCCAGCGAGGAGTTGACTATCGTTGATTCACACAAACGAAGCAAAAGATTTCAACTTTCCTAAATTTCATTTATTTTTTATGAAATGTATCATTGTATTCGTCCCGTTTTTCTAATTCAAATGACACCAAACACAAAAATATACGATTATTACCAGTTCTACACTTATTACTAATATTTAAAAATACTACATTCAAGTACGAAAAACGAGAGTTTGCTAATATGCTTAAAGCATATATAGAATATAAGCATATGTATATAAAAATAAGCTAGTTTAGAATTTCGTACGATATTAAATTTTTATACGTTCAATATGAGTGAAGTAAATGGTAGAAATGAAAATAATGTGATTTATTTGAATCGTATATTTTTACAAGCATAGTTATTTGTGGGGGTGCAGGTGCCTCAATGATTTTAAAAAATATATTTATACTTTAAAATACGCATTATTTGAACAATTCTCAAGTAACAGGAATAAAAATTGCAGTAAAAAAGGAGCGATAACGTAAATCAGGCTTTAAAGGGCTCAATGTGCATGACCAATAATTCACAGGTTTAAGTACTAAAAATATAATTCTGCAGAAGTTTTTCAGGTTCTATGTCACCAGTTACAGGTTAATTGGTAAGTATTCTTCGACAGGATTTATGGTATATAGCTCTTCGAAGCTAGAGAGAATTATACCAAGTGAGTCGCAAAATTGAAACACTAGTTATAGCTAGAAAAGATTTGTACGGATTAAAATTAAAAGGTAACGTCATACCCTTTAATATGGAATTACTATTGTTTTTAGTATAATCAGTTGTTCGAAAATTTATTCGTGATAGTTAACATTTCAGAATAATTTCGTAATTATAATCGTATTTGGATCGTGTTGGGCGTCATTGTAATTAGAAAACGAGACGAATAAAAATGGTTCTATATTTTTAAATACGACGACACATTCGAAAATAGTAAGAATAGTGTGAATGTGACATTTCCAGGTCATTTAACACGTGAAGTGCATGGACATAGGAATAAGGGGACGGAGCATATTGCTGCGGGGGGAAGCCATTTCCGGGGAGCGTGGAACGACGGTCACGTGGTATTCTGGTGTCCCATTGACGATTGGTTGTGATCGCGCAAGCGCATTCGTACTTTTAGAAGACGCTACGCTACGCCACGCCACGCCGACGCGTGAAAAAGTGTAATAAATTGTGTAATTATAAGTTTTAAAAATTATACAATGCCGCTGTGTATTGTAAAAACATGTAAAAATCGTATGAGACATCGTCCGATTTTGGGAGAAATACAAGTAAACAAAACTAATAACTTCTCATATCATCGGTAAGAAAAATATTTGTGTACATAAAAATTATATTGTATTATCTAAATGAGACAAATGATATAAAGTTACACACTGAATTAATTTTGGAGGTATAAATTAGTTATAAATTATTAATTAATAAATAGGGATATAAGTGGCAACAAACAGTTTAATAAGCAACTAAGAACATTCGCTTTGACATTACATTACTACTCGCCAAAAGCGTACGAGTATGTACGATAACAGTTTCATAACTGCTTACCACATAGTAAAACAATTTGTAGATGGTACCAGAGCATTGAAGGGAAACCAGGCATTATGACAGAAGAAGATGATCCAATTGCATCGAATAATACATAAATCTTATAAAGCAATTACAAAAAACCATTTTATGCAATCAATCTATAGAAGCTTTGAAAGCAAACAAAAGCACACATAGCGACAGTTTAATCGCTCAGATAGACAGAGGAGGTTTGTCCATCCATCTAGTGATGTGATCACGATTTGCATTGCATGCGAAAAAATTATTAGACGTGCACTACTTATTTAACTGTTCAGGTATTAAATCATTTTGTCGGCCGTAAACTTTTCGTCAATTTGGAAAATCACACAACGGAGCAAAGTATGCTCGAGAATCATATCGTCCACTTAATTAGGTGTATATGTGCCAAATATATAAAAATAAGATTATTTTATATTGCTAAAGAAAGCATCAAACACCCAGAAAGTATGCGTCATGTATATAACAAATTAATTTTGTTTAGGGGGCAATAATGTTATTAATTTTATTATTAATATTAAATAATAAAATTGACAAAACCCATTTTTGTTACGAAAATTATTAATAATACATCCTAATCCCTTTTATTCAATAGATATTAACAATTGTACAATTTAATATTTAAGTAATTGGATCAGCATTTTATAACATTTTTGATATTTCATTATAAAACTAAGCGATATTTACTTATATAGTGATAAGTTATATACTGTTGCACATTCGTTAAATCACATTCTTAAGTGCAGGAAAGTGAAAGATAATTTTCTACGTATTCCAATTTCTAAATAACAATGGTTTATGTATTTGTAAAATTAAAAAACCAAACGGATAAGATTTTTCATATCTATAGATCCTAACTTTTGACCGTTTAATTTTGACATGCATTTATAAATAAAACACTTTGTTTCTTTATTTTATTGAAAATATTCTATTGTAATTTATAATTGTTTACAAACTAAAAGTCTCATCTTCAAATTTCGCGCATATATGCTAGAACCAATCACTAGTGGGGCACCAGAGTACCACGTGACCGCTCCCCGGCAATGGCTTCACACCCCTCGCCTAAAGTAAGAGTTTATGCTCCGTCCCCTTATTCCTATGTCCATGATGAAGTGCCACGTTAGCCACACGTGGATGACATTAATTTTTGATCGGATTCAGAAATCTATTCTTATTGTGATATATTCGAATAAACTAAATTTGATCTTTACGATAGAAGAGGGTTACAGTAGCATTCACTATGATATATTCGAACTTTCTAATTTCGGTTTGATTAACGAAATTACTTTGATTTTCTGGCAATTATTGGGGTTGATATTCGGCAGTTAACGTGTCTACTTCGCATTCTGCGATCATTCTGCTTGTGTCCCCACTCTCTAGCTTCCCTTTATACACCGTTATTCCCCATGCATCCACCGCAGCCAAGATACGTGACGCGTTTCATCTCTGTCGTGCATGTGTTCGATACTGGCAGAGAGAGGGTAATTTTTTCCCCTCAATTCGTGCTCCCTCCGCTCATTTCCGACTCTAGACCACTAATTGCCCTTTAACCTGTAGTTCTCTTTGTACACTTTGCACACATCCGTTATAATAATCCAACTGCCATAGAAGGTATAATGGTTCACATCACACATGATAACGCTACTGATGACATATCATCTTTGGCTTACGTATTGTATAGACACAAAACTTTATTGTCACCCGTTACAATTTCAACACGATTGTACTGATAGAGAAAGAAGGGAAAAAGAGACCGAAATGTTCGCTCGATATTTATACTGTCCCCTATTCTTATCAACTACCTGAGATTCGTGGAAAATGGCTAGAATAGTTGCTGGTTATTATTTATTTTAACCGCCGTCCTAGGTATACAAATTCCTAGGCTCGTCCTTGCATGTCACCACATGCGCAATGACTTTCGCTAGACGGTTAATTTACTTTAAGTATAATCACATTTTTTATTTCTACCTGAACCTCGCGACTCTTTGTAGCCTGGCGGCCCCGGATCCACCTTTCGGTTTCTCCGTGCTCGCTAGATCCCTTCAGGTGAGAAATTCTCCAAATCGAGGGTTTTTGCGGCCTAAGGTAGACACATCGTATTGGCTTACACGCTATTGGCTTGAATGCAACAAACGCTATCGCGTAGTCGCCAGATGAACGAGATTCGGGTATACTTCCTTGGCAGGATTTCGTATCAATAGACTAGCTGTAGCCATCCTGCACTAATCTCTTACAATGTTTCATATTTCATGCTCCGTGTTAACCTCGCATACATGATTCCGCCGCTGACAAAATAGAAAGGCATTTCTATCCGTAACACGTATATTTACCTTACTGTATTTTAGACAATTAACTGAATTGTGAGACTCCGTCTTCGATCGTATCTAGTAACATCTCCATTTAATTTAGAACTTCATTGTCGATTGTACTCGTGACTTAGACTTCAGAGTTCCCAAGACATAAGATGGTCAACATTTCTAAACAAACACGGGAAACTTCAAATTGTGTTTGTTAGTCCTTCCATTTTGAAGAGACGTTCTTCGAGAAACTCGGTGAGCGTATCACGTGCAGATGCTATCAAAGCTTGATTAATCGAAAGATCCAGGTACACACACAGGTCGTAGCATAACACAGAATTCTTCGGAGAGGTTTGATTAATTTAGACCAACGCTTGAACTTAGATGTGTCATGGAAAAGGAACATTATTTTAATGTTATTAACCCACCCACACAGTGCCACACCGATGTCCGTGAAAGTCGGACAAAGTCAAAACCAATTATTTAATAAGACAAGAATAGAAAAGATAAAGTATATCATGATAATGATTTTTGTACAGTTTTGTTTACAGTACAGAAAATTCAAATCCAGAAAAATGATGTGTTAAACTCACTAGGATCAGTAATTTTGATAGGCACCAGATCACGTGACCAAAATTTCTGATATCGACATCAAAGAGTGATGGATCTGACTTGAAATGTCCCTACGAAATTTTCGTTCAAGCGAATGTTCACGAGAAACTGTAGGTAGAGGACTCGTGTCGAACTGTTCGGAGTTTCGGATGGTTAGGTGGAATTGATAAACCAATTTCCAATGATGGCTACGTGTTCCACAATGCATCGGCATAATCAGCACCGGTAGGTTGTTAGGAACTATCACTTTTTGCACGAATTTTCTTGTTATGGGAGCACTGTACTGTGCAGTGTGCCAGACCGAATATAATTGGTTTGAGAACTTCGATCGTTATACATAGCGTCTGTTCGTTCTAGCATGCCTGTATATTGAAATATACGTAAACCTCGATTTATGCAGTTATAAAATACAAAATTTCTTATTTACCATAAATAGCGTAAAGAGCTCATATGTACAGGGTATACCGAAATGATGTGTAAAACCTATCACAGCTGAATTCTGTACCTTTGGATCGGTGGAGATCTGTTAAAAAAGTCTTATGCGTTTCCTTGAAAAACAACTTTAATCTTATCCTTTTGTTGTAATTATTTATAGGGTTAAAGTACGGATGATGTATGTGTGTATTGTATGTGTGCGTGTTAATAGGCAGCCCTATATATGACTGAATTCGTAATAACAAAGAATCGTAATTAACAGTAGAGTTACGATCGCCAACGAATCGCAAAAAGAAGATCAGATCGAAACGAGCAACCGCGACAAACACGTCTGTCAACGATTGGTTATCCGTGCGTTCTTAATACAAATAAATACGACTTCTCCTTACAACGGCTCGGCTTTTCCTTACATATTTTTTTATAAAACTTCTACCAAAACATATTCGTAACATTTTCTGATTAAAATGACACCAAACACGACATAATTTGGATCATATTTATTTATTTAATTCAGGTCACAGTAAACCTCGATTATCCGTACCAATATGTGGAACATGAATATACGGATACTAGAACAGTTACCCAGTTACAATGTTATATTAATTCGTTACTAATTTGTGCAATGAATCGTGTTGGAATGAACAGTTTCGGATATCATAGGTTCGGATAATCATGGTTCTACTAAATTGTGAATTTAGCAAGAAAATATACAGTAAAGTCGCGATATTTTTCCAACGGCCTGTGTTCTGCACGGATGCATATCGTGTAGAGATATTTCTTTTATGATTGCGTTTACCGCGCCGACCGAAAGGACAGCATGTAAATACGGATCACGCGGCCGAAGCGTATCGGTATGAACCACTACGGCACTCCTAATCGAATTACAAAACTTCTTTATTTTTTATTGCTTTTTATGGGACTTCCACCAACTTATTGCTGGCATTTTTCTGATTAAAATGATACCAAACACGATATAATGTCAACTGTATTTAGTGGTTTAATCGACGATGAAAGTTTCGAACACAACGGAGAACAGCGTATGGGAAATTCTTGAACTGGACCGGCGACGGCGACTGTCCGCGTCTCTTTCTTTCCAAAAGCTGTCCTTCCTTGCGCCCAAAACTTTCATCGTCGATTAAACCACTAAATACAGTTGAAATTATATCGTGTTTAATAAAAAGATAATTTTGTTGCAGAAAAATAAAGAAGTTTTGTAATTCGATTAGTAGTGGTTCACAGCGATATACCCGAGCCGAGATCAATCATTGCCGCCCTACGGCGTTGGCCGGCAGTGGAGTGGGTAGGCACTGGATAAATTCTGGGTAGAAGGTTGCAGAAAAATATCACGACTTTACTATACTTCGAATTATGTCGTGTTTGGTTTTATTTTAATCAGAAAAATGTCACATACATATGTTGATAAAAGTTTCATAAACAAGTAATTAGAGACGAAAGAGTTTTAGATATAATCCCGTGTCATAATACCCTCGAGGCGCACACCTCGATAGTGGGAATACATTTTTCACGAGTAATCCTGCACACCTCTCTTACATATCCACATCAAGACATTGCTGTACCCATTAATTAACTTTTGCCGGAACGTCCGGCTTTTAGATAAACATGCATGTTTCTCAGAAACCTGAATAAGAGCAACACAAAGAATGGCTGCCATCCCTTGAGGCGGAACCGAGAGCGATAGCCTTTTTCTCTCTAGAGTAAATCTTTAAGGAAGGGAAAATCTAAGAAATAAAGAAGTAAATCTGGAAAGTAAACTTCTGAGAACAGTAAAACGAGGAATAGAAGCATGGGACAAGATAAAACGGAAGAAAACGTGCTCATACATCCAGCAGAGAGTTACATGCAGGGGGTTCTATTGTACATATATATACATTCTCTACATGGTAATTCAAGACGATTTACTGTGTTTAAAGCCTAATCTAATATCGTTATCAACTGTATCGAAAAACGTTTTAATGAATTATGTAACATAAAAAGAAACGATACTCCACGAAAACAAATTATTGCAAAGACGGACGGTTAGGGTCATCGTCGCTTACCTATTCTTACGTTATTGTATTTTGGACAATTAATCGAATCGTAAGTATCTAGTCGATTGTATCTAGCGATACCTCCATTTAATTTAAAACTTCATCGTCAATTGTACTCGTGATTTAGATTTCCCAGTCCCTAGTGTAGGAGTCCTGCATTATTTACTGGCCAATGGAATAGCTGTTATTGACTCACCCCGTGTGTATGGTAGACGTTCGAGCGGAACCTGACCTAAGCACAGGTGGAGACCGCTGAAGATAGCTTAAATTCATTAGCCACTCCATTGAATCGGCAGCAATTCGGCAGGGAGGGAAGCCTGCGTCGCTCGAGCAGCTCTTAACGCCGGCGGAATTGTTAATCCTTCGCCCAACCGCCGTTTACCAACCGGGCATCGGTACTTTCGTGCCCGCGCACAAGGGACCTGCTCCGCTTCGATATGTTAACGGGCGCAATAACAATTATCGTTCCGGTTACGCTCTCCATATTGTTCTCCGACGGCGATTACTGATTGGTTTCGCGGCGAAAATATCTAGGGCGGGGTTGTCGATTATCTTTTCTTAGCATCTCCTTCCATGTACTTTTGCGTACTTCGTGAATAACGCAGGGGCATATCTGCTACTGCAGCAGAGTCGCCAGATTAACACTTGTGTCCCCACTCCACCTTTCCCTTCTATGACGCTATTCAGCCACTTTACCTTCCCCTTCTGCGACGCTATTCACCCACGCTTCCGCCACGGCCCGGTCACGTGACATGTTCCGTCTCTGTCATGCATGTGTCAGAATGGCACCTGGCTAATGGTACTGGCAGAGTAGGGGCAACTTCTTCCCCCCAATTCGAGTTAATTCCCCTCATCTGGCGACTCTGATCAGGATCAGAATACAACCGTGAATACGATGCACCCATTCGGTTAGTTGCGGTTCTGAAGGTACCACTTGGATTTCTGTCTCGCGGTAACGCGAGAACAAACTGTCCGAAACAGATATCTTGGTTGGTTGTTGCTACGAAGGTCGACTTAATTCTACTTGCCACGCGCAGACCAAATATTACCTCACTCCTCGGTGTACAGGGCGACAAGAAAGTAGTACTCCGTCGGGTGAACAGTATGTTATAAAACACGAATTTCAAATCAATATTTATACTATAAATGTAAACATTTCGCCTTATTTTCTTTTAAGTTAACACAAGAGTACTGAACGGGACTCATAATAATTACGAGTTAGTTATTTTGACCCTTTCAATAGTTCTACCGTTAAGACCTGGGTTGAGTATAAAATCGACATACTTTAAATATAAATTCTACTAAATGCTAACTCATCAAAATGATAATCCTGGTAATACAAAAAGTCACAAGTATAATACACAATTACTAGAATTAATTGTACAAGCATTTCTCAGGGACCTATGAGGGTTAAACAAATTGTGTTTGTTAATATTAGCCTTAATTCGTGTATAGACCCGTAATCATTCATTGTGGAATCTATTTTTTATTTTTTTACTCAAATGTAATTTCTACGTACTACACTTTTTTCATTTGTTTCTCTTATACCATTTTATATTTATATTACATAATTTTATATGTGTATTGAGTTCTTCTCTGTCAACCTTCTCAGGAACAATTTTTTTAAGTGAAGAATTTCAGTTTTCAAGTTCACAAACATTTTATTTCTATTGTTAAGAGATTTCGTAGCGACTAGTTGTCCAGCAAGTTTTAATTATTTTTACTTGGAATAATTTTTATTTAAACTAAACGTGCATATGTGTCAGTGGCTCTGAAGAGGTTAATTATCTTTCTTGTGTATCGGAAATTAAATCAGAAATTATTGCCTTTTTATAACAATGAAAATTAAATATTAACTTTTCTGTATATCGATATGTTTTTCATATCAAGAAGATAAATAGAAATAGCTTTGCTAAATAGAAAGTGAGAATTTGATAGGCTTTCAGTTACATAGAAAGAGACCTTCATCCTGACCTGCGATGTTAGCATGCCACAAGTGATCTACTGATAAAGATGCCGCATCAGCAAGGGTACTGCGATCAATCCAGTTAGGACAGCGCAAGGGTGCTGGTGTATCAGTAAGACTGGGTTACGGAGTCAAGGAATAGCAACACGTGCTAACGTTGATACATGGAAGCTACTGACGTTCCTGATCGTTAGAGTACCTCTATCGACAGCTCCCTTATGGCAAGC
Source organism: Lasioglossum marginatum (assembly GCA_028455795.1). NCBI lineage: Eukaryota > Metazoa > Arthropoda > Insecta > Hymenoptera > Halictidae > Lasioglossum > Lasioglossum marginatum. Next base: position 548,531 of record CM052251.1, on the reverse strand, counting down.
GCAAAAGAAGATAACTGATGACTTTCTAAATCCTTATCGGTTTACTCTGAGAAAACCTGAAGCGTTTGTAGCATATGGCACTTTTAGAAGTTGTTGCCAGAGATCACACAGTTACCTTGTTGTAAAAAAATAATTATTATTTGGATCTCATCCCATGTAACAATCCCGAGCAATAATACCGGTGAGTTAGTTGCGTTAAGAGCCACAAAAATCTCACTTCAGAGCACCTAATCAAGGAGATCAAATGAAAAGTTACTCATTTTCGGAATGATAAATGGTTGAAAATGCTTATATGAGAATGCTTGAAGGGAGAGCTCACATCTGTGAGGTCGCCGATTTTAATGAAACTTTTTGTGGTGATTCTAGAGACAACATAAGCTGATACGTGGACAAGCCTTTTTGACATTTTCCCTACTCCCCGCTCACATGATATTCCTACTCCGCGGGACGCGTGATATCTTTACTCCGCGCTATACGTTATATCCCCACTCCGCGTTACACGTATTCCACTATTGACAGATTTGCCAGAACCTAAGCGTAAGAGTGGAGTCTCGCAGATCCCTCTGCGCTCAATTGTCGAAATCACTGTCGTCTCCTGATAGACGATCAGTACTTGGTTCTACTTGTCTCGCATGGCGTATCAGATTCTACTTGTTTAGTCGATATCAAATTTCGATCACCGGAGTGATTGAACATTGACCATTGTCACGTGATCAATGATTAGACGCTACAGGAATGCTTGAGTAATGGTAGATTACTTGCTTGATTAGTCATTGGCCTCTGCTACTGTATCAACTACTCACATACTTGCCAATTGACCTCGTGGTTAATGTCACTGTAAGATACATCTTTGTCGATCTACAATAAATGATCGATATAAACATTGCATAATTATTTTCGTGACAACATCGATCAGAAATTTAAAAATGGAACCTTACTACTTGCAATGAATTTCAAAACTCGACATACGATTCTATTTGGTTCTTTCATTCGCCTTTAAAAACAGTAAAATATTCCTCACTACATTTAATTTTGTGTGATACAAATTAATTATATTTTATTAAAATTCGCTAATAATGTAAACCCCGGGGCAATAAATTTTAATTATATAGCTACCCCTCGAATATTAAAATTTTCTATGAAATTATTTTAATCCATAATTAAACCCTTTTAAAATCTAATTTCGTTAAAATATTCTCTAAAAGAAGCTTCGTCTTTTTATTACTTATTTTTTATTGCATCGATTAAGTTATTATTATGATTTTATTAAATATTGTTACATCTTAATATTGTTCCTGCAATTTTTAAATTTATCCTAAAAATCAAATTTAAAATTAATAAAATATTCTCACTAATGTCCAGGAGTGGGAATTAAATAGTTACTTCGTTGCTAAGTCGTCCATAACAAGTTGATAATAATGTGACAGTATCTTTAAGTTCTTATGATATTTTATTGTATAATGATCAGAGTTGAGCATTATTCGAATTGTTCGGAATAAATATTCACGTAAACTAATTATTCGAATAAATTCTTTCCAGTCGAATAAAATATTCGAATACATAATTCATTATTCGTTTCAAGTTATTCTCTCTATTTATAATTGAATAATTCATCGTTATTTATTCGAATATTTTATTCGAATATCAATTGCAAAATTATTCAAATTATGCGAATAATTGTCTACTTTTTTTGTTTTTACGTAACTTTATAAAAATATTTCAGATCAATTCCAACTAATTCCTGTGCGAATAAATTCTCATTCGATTAAAATCTTTAGCTTCTCTTTACTTTACCGGACTCAAAATTTTTGCCTTTCTTCTATGAATTATTATGTATTTGGTATGTAATCCAGTATTTTTGTACTCGGAGAACCTGCAGATCGAAGCTTCAAAGTTATGTCACTACAAACCAATATGGCGGCGCCCTTATCTGTCAAAAACACTGCAAATTGTTCAACTTCAAGCAACCATAACTCCTGAACCATTGATCCTACAGAATCCTATGGAAACTTCGATTTGCAGGTTCTCCGAGTACAAATCTACTGGATTACATACCAAATACATAATAATTTATAGGAGAAAGGAAAAAATTTTGAGTCCGGTCTTTACGGTTGAGTAAAGTTTACCCAAATCTTTTATTCGGATAAATTTTTATCTAGATAAATTTTTACTCGTTTGGATATTCGTTAGATAGTGTCGAATAAAATTTTATACGTTAGTCTTCGTCTCTTATCCGTCATCCGAATAAAATTTGGCCTAACTTCGGTAATGATGACACTATTTCGATGTAGAAACCGTTGTAGTTTTAACCGAGCAAGTATTATAAAAATTCGAACGGTAGCATGCGTGATCGCATAAGTAATGGGCTTGCTCTTTGTTCCACGGTTCGCACAACTCGGAGCTGGGAAATTCCATTACATCGCGGCAAGTTACATCGAATTAATTCCGCTCGAATCGGTATATCCTCTGTGCAAACTTGAGCTTCAGTCGCATATTGAAAGTTACTGTTGGAACAGTAATTAGTTACGGAGTATTAATATTACAAATATCGCTGATTTCGGTGAAACGGAAACCCGACATCTCCCCGTGGTGCAACTAGATATTACTCGCAGATAGCGCCCGAATATAGTGTATTATTGTAAATGTTTATCGGTGCGTTAGGTCGGCCTATATTCGCGAAAGTCCGCTCCGCTGGCTGGATTGCGAGTTTCAGGAACATCGTCTGACGATTTACATGAATTTTCGTTGATCCAACTATTATATGCTATACGGAAAAATTTGTTGACCCGCTGTCATTTCCGAGTAACTGCAGAGTTCTGATTTATGGCACAATCCCTTCCGCGGAGACGAGGATCCCTGTTTTCTATCGTAGAGGAATGGCAAGAGTCACACTGCTGCACTTTCTACTTGTGCAAAACACGTGTTTTTTTAGAATGTTCCTGTATTCTTAGTTTTGCTTGGTGGTGGGGATATTTGGGGGTGGTCGAAGTTTTTTGGGAGAACTGCAGTCAGTCCATGTCGCATCATGTACTCTTCGCAAGAAAACTACATAATTTTTTGTGTGTACGTCGAATGCGGGTACAATGCCTGTGCCGCTGCGAGGCGCATCAGACGAGAGCGTCCACACATCAGACCACCACCGTCACACGATTACATTGACCAGCTGGCGAGTAGAATGTGTTGGACGGGGCATTTCGACCCTGATTACAGGGACACCGGACGACCGAGGACAACGAGGTCCGTTCGTAACGAAGCCCGAGTAATGAATATTGTAGAAGAGGATGGCACCGTGAGCGTGCGCGACATCAGTCGCCGAGTAAAGTAAGCCAATGTACACCGCTATGATATTTCAGTGAAAAGACATGTTATTTAACAATAGATATTTATGCATTTTCATGTATTCTTTGTTCTAGTTTCAGCCGGTCGTCGGTACATAGAATCTTGCAGAACAGCAAGTGGCACCCGTACAAATTTGTGCTGGTGCAACAGTTGCAATCTGGAGATTCCGACCGGAGGCTTAGGTATTGCAGGTGGCTGCTGGATGAAGTGTCGCGAAATCCGGAGTTCGTCAAATGCATATTGTGGACCGACGAATCATTCTTTACAAGAGAAGGGTGCTTCAACAGCCACAATTCGCATATGTGGAGCGACGAGAATCCGTTTGCGCTTCGGGGATGCGCAGCACAGACCCGCTGGTCGGTCAACTTATGGGCCGGCATTTGTGGCGATCGACTAATCGGGCCGTACATTCTACCCGATAGATTGGACGGACCGAAGTTTCTAACATTTTTAGAACATGCTCTGCCGGATCTCATTGAGGATGTTCCTCTTGCGACCCGGTTGAACATGTACTTCCAAATGGACGGTGCACCAGAGCACTACGCCACAGATGTCCGCGCCCATTTGAACGAAGCCTACCAGGACAGGTGGATCGGCCGCGGTGGTCCTGTTGCGTGGCCCCCACGGTCACCTGACCTCAATCCGCTGGATTTTTTCCTGTGGGGCTACTTGAAGGTAATTTCAATTTTCATGTATTTTTTTAGGTACTTTTTACTCGTTGTCGTACGCGTGTATATTTACATTTTGTTTTTCTTTTATAAATGTCATTTCAGGGAAAGGTGTACAAGCAGCCGGTTAACACCAAGGAAGAAATGGTGGCACGGCTTCACGGTGCCATCGAAAACATCACGGAGGCCACTCTCCGCGGAGTCGTGCAGCAGGCAACCCTGCGAGCCGAGCTGTGCATCCAGGAAAACGGCGGTCATTTTGAACAATTTCTTAGATGATACACTGGTGCAACGGATGAATTACGGCCACAGTTCCAATCGGCCCTTTTCAGGGCTACCAATATTTAACGCAACAATAACTACTTTTCCTTTAATCGGCCCTTTTCAATGCCACGAAAAAACAACGCAGGACTGACGCAGGGACTACCTGCTACGTACAGAAGTGACAGGTGCGTTGACCTGGACGCGCTTGCCGTGCAGTCCTTAGGATTTGACTGCGATCGCATACCTGGCAACCACCACCAGCGGTGCAATTACCGGTTTAACCACAAGACTAATTTATGAACAACGAGCGGGATGGACACCGTATACCGTGACAAGTGAAAGGAAAATTCGGGATGTTCTTCTTTTAGAAAGTTTACGTTCGCTAGTGATCATGTTATCTAATTGTTATGATTTAATCTGCAATTGTTTGTGGAATTGTGGTATTGTAATATTGAGTGTGCAAAAATTTCATGGCATCTGTGTGAAAGTGAAAGTGAAAAGTCAGGATCGTTGACTTCACCGCACATCCCTCGGGCTGTCGTATACCTGCTATCTACCACCAGCTGTGCAGTTCGTCACCGAGTGACCCAGTGACACACATTTCGACGCAGCAAATGGATTTACGGCTGAATAAGTGAGTTTTTAATGCAATCAGTTTCTGCTTCTTCTCCCGTTCGGGTAAAGTTGCCGGCTTTACTTTCCGAGATATTAGCATGCCGTGTCCGCTATCATGAACACCCATATGAATTGATAAGTAAAGTTTCTCGCGATTACATATCTCGTAAACTAAAGCCGATAGGCAAAAAGTCTAACGAGAAATGTTGTTCAGAATCATGGTCTTGACAACATATCCAAAGCTCATTGAAATCGGACATAAGCTAGTACATCGGTTCCATGGATTTACATGTAAAGTTTTTCGCGATTACATATCTCGTAAACTAAAGCCGATAGGCAAAAAGTCTAAAAGGAAATGTTGCTCAGAATCATGGTCTTGACAATATATCCAAAGCTCATCGAAATCGGAGATACTCGAGAAACTCTTGTTTGTTGCGATATCGCGGCGTACCGCCAACGCTCGCCTGCCGGCTCGCCAGGCAGCGGGCGTCTAGCTCGCGCTCTGATTGATCCGTGTTTTTCGTTAATAACTCCTAAACAAAGCCACGGACGCCATTTTTGCTTTGGAAAATGTCGCTTCAAATGACCCAAGGAACCTCCCATTTCCGGCTATCGTTTTGGGGCACCCTGTAGTATAGTCTTACGAGTCGGTTGCCATTGTCATTGTAATGCTGAATGAATGAATCCTTCAAATAATGCTTCCGATGACGAGACAATGCGATTCCTGTGGTTTATGGAACGAATTTTTACTTTGGTTCAACGTTTAAAATAAGATAAATTTAACAATCTTTTTATTCAATTAAATTAAATTCGAATGAAATTCACTTATGAGAAATTATTCAATAAGTTAATTTGTTCGTAAACTTACATTATACTAAAAATCCTTAAAAATCTAAATAAATATATTCTTATTATTTTGTTGAAGTAATGTAGAATCATTTCCGTGAAAAATTAAATTAGTTATTATTGTTTAGAAAACCCCAATGAAATTCGAACGTCTTTCTTACATTCACAAACTACTTAAAATCGTTATCGTAAAATGTGTTTTGACTAGGATAATTCACGATGATGCGAGTAGAAGCCCGAGGTTAGCGTCTGCTTCCGGCAGCTTTAGTTATTCATGTATTATTCTTCGAAACGCACCTGCTTTCGCGAGGAGACGCGTGTACGTCTTCGGATTCTCGCGCAGGTAGTACATACAGGGTGGTCCAATAACTTCGACCACTTCGAATATTTCCGTTATTTGTAATAATATGAAAAGTTAACCAAAACTTGCATGATATAGAGGGAGAAATATTGTAATATGTCTGTACAAATGTATTGACCTCCATATGTCCTTGATCTAATATAAAATAGTTAATGATTAGATAGATCTTTATGTAAATTTCCATTTTTGCTTCTATTTTTATAGAATCTAAACTAATAGAAAAATTTCTTTCATGTGGAAAACGATTTCGATAAGAAGATTATAATAATAATTATTATTATTATTATGTATGTATTGCTTTAAACCAAATAAGGTTTATGACATATGAAGTTTAAGACATTTATACGCAGAATGTGATACTGCATGGATTCATGGTACAAAAAGTCACTCCATTGAGAGAAGCCAAGGTGTCCTTGAAATCTGCGAAGCGCCTTCACTCATATGAAAAATGTTGACATCACAATATTTCCTCCCCCATGCCAAAGCAAGTTTAGTGCATATCATTTTTTCGTATTATTAGAAATAACGAAAATATTCAAGGTGGTCAAAATGATTGGGGCACCTTGTATATGTATACGCCCCATATCCCGGCTTCCTTATACATCCGATCTTTATTTCAGAGCCCGGTCTGTTGATCGGAAAATACGTCCGATGAGATAAAAGTCGAAGCGCGGATCTCCGAGTCGTGCAACGAAAATGCCTGGAACGTGTATTGTCGTGGGCCGAAGATTGGAGAGAAGAGAAGAGTTACTCGCTGAGACAATGAGAAAGAAACTTGCGAGGACACAGTTTTTGCCGATACCGGGGACGGTGTCGTAAAACGAAATATGTCCGCGAAAATCTTCGCGATTACGAACACGTACCATGATACAAAATGTCAAAGGAACGGACGAGACTCTTTTCACATCGCAAAATTCAATTCGCTTCTCTTCTGATTTTCATTTCTCTCTAAATATCGGAACTTGTAATGTTATTTTCAAAAGAATGTAACACATAGTCTACCGGAAGTCTATTATTAAGGGTACCCATAAATAATGTCTTTTTTTATAAAGTTGTTTATTTATAAAGATCGCATTAACATCGGGATCATTAGCGACCACCATAAATAATGTTGTTTGTATGGATTAATTAAAAAATGCTACCTTATTTGTGAGCTACTTACACGTTCCTCTACTCGGATTTATTAACACTAGGTTTACGGAGCTCTAGAAATGACTATTTCACATTATTGTATAAACATAACAAGAATGTGTCTATCCAAATTTTTGGCCATTTCTCCAATAATGTATTCCAAAAGAAATAAATTTGGTAAATAATTCCTCAGGGAAACATCTTTACAATCTCAATAATCGCACATTAAGAATATTAGAAGCCGTCATTTTGACGGGTCCCGTAAACCTAGTGTTAACATTTACTTCGTAGTATGCTTATTGTGAAATTAATTTGTAATCAATTAATCTATCCTACATGTTAAATAAAGTACAATTTTATATAAACGTCAAGAAATGACAAACCGCTAGGAAGCGTATTTACCGAGTTATTAGAAAATGAACGGTCGATGTGTTGCTCCGTCAGGGTTGAAAATTTTCAAAGTATCGGACTGTGTTGGTTCCGCGGCTCTTCGACGAGAATTTTACGGTTACTTTATGGGAACTTTATTTATGGGTACCCTAATAATAAGAATTTGAATCATTTTGCTTGCAAAAGGAGCTTGAAAATCTTTTTACATAGTAATACCTAGATTGCGGATTTTATGCATTTATGATAAAAATGTGCAGATCAAATTCGAAACAGTAAACAGATCTAAAGAAATTAAAAATATCATTCTATTATTTTCAAATGAATAATTAAATGTCTTCTTTATCTTGCAAATAATACAAACAATTTTTATCTTGCATGAAAATCCACAGTCTAGTAATACCAAACGAAATTATTATTATTATTATTATTGTTACAATGTTACTATTGTTCTTGAAGGATCTATTAAAATATCTATAGGCCAACAACTATAAACTTTCCAAAATTAAAAATTACGAAACGTTTGCCGGTATTGTGGAATGTGTATCAAGATATTGGAAACCAAAACTCATTGCCAGTCAATAGTTATAAGTACACTTCGAAATGAATAGCACATAAATGAGCATTATTGTGTGTGTGTGTGTGTAAAGAGGAATTATATAACAGAACAAAGCATTCACTTCGAAATTGTTTATTCAAGAATAAAATAAACAGTTTCACTGGTATAGTTTATTCGTACAACTAATAAAGTATTACAAATAAATTAAATTATAAATCTATTTTATAGTAATATTAGTGACGTACAAGACATTATAAATATACTATTAATTAATAAGTAGACTCTGCAGTTTTGTAAAAACTATAACACAATTTAAACAAACGAAAATTATTTAGGTTTCTTCAATACCTATTTGATTCATTGAATTGAAAATAAAATGAAACAGTCTCAAAATTTGTTATGATTCGTATTAAGCAAAATCTGCAGTTTTGAGATTGGGTTATTAAAGTTTGCATCGATGTTCTGGTAGAATAAAAATTTTACATGGACAATATACTGACAATAAATGTATTATTACCAGGTGACACGTACGTTCATATCAGATGTAAGCGTAATTTTGAACGTGACTCACTGTATGTATATGCGTACATGTATAATCGTGGAAAAGGGGATTAGGTCGCGACCAACTCGTTTCGTATTCACCAGTTATCAGACGGTTGATAATCGAATGGTCCCCGCTGGTAAATACAAATGATAACGGCGGTTAGCGAGTATCATTAATTAAGGGTCCAGGAACGCTAGAATTTGGGTATAAATGCCATCGAAAACGAAGCCGAGGAAAGGGGTGAGAACCGTTCGTTCAACACGCTGCGAAAGAGAAGGAGCATGTAGCGCTGCCAACGTGAAACTATACCTGGAACTCTCTTAATGGAAGCCACAAACGCGAATTCTACGATTTGCAATCGACTAACCATCGGAATGCTCCTTGGATCAAGAGACAGATAGATGCGAACAAACCCTGGATATCTGAGCATTTCGAAATCACTTGGTATACACGAATACAATGCAGATTTCACTCTTTTGGATATACAGTATACAGTAAAACCTTGATCCAAGAAAAATCCTTGTTTCTTAGATCCTGTGGTTCTACTATTTCTTTGTGACCTTCAGTGCAGGGGATAGTCGTTTTTCTCAGATCCTACGGTTTACGTTTTCTTAGATGAAGACTTTACTGTATGTCATTTCGTTTGATGCTCAAAATACGCATCGATAGAAAATAAAATAATTTGCATTGTTCTAAAATCAGGGTAAAATGATTAGGTTGCTACTGCACATGTTAGTTTATCATGGAAAGTTGAAAATAATCTAGTTTACAAAAATACAATTTATTGATTATATTAAATATAATTGAGTTTATAAAATATTATTTTGTAACAAGCTGGTAATAGTAAAACAGTATAATTCTTTAAATATATGCACTGTTCCGGCATCCGATCTATCGAATTTTATTACAAGTGCACAAAATCCACAGACAATTTTCAACTGTGGTAACACACTTCGTACGTCATATGTATAAAAAAAAATTGGTGAGAAGATTAAAACTTTTGCGTACATTTAATACATGCTGCATGGTTTGTTCAAATATCGATTTTGTTTATATTGACTTTTCTAGGATCAGCGATTTTTACGATTTTTACAGAGAATGTATGGAAAAACATGTTGAAAATTTTGCAACGAAACACGTTCAAACCGAAAATTCCGTAAAAAATTGTTTTCTAACGATAGGAGAAAAAAATATACATATGAGAGCTGTTCGCAGGCCAAATCGGATAACTGTCTTCATGTTTGATTCTGTTTGATTCATGCTTATCTTTTTATATTCAAAATACATTTCCTTAATAACTACGCTCCATACCACATAGAAATTGAAAGAACTTTTAAAAATTATGTATATATATTATATTATATTATATTATACATACAATAATATTTCATCCATTTTTTCTACTTTTTATTCTATGGAATTAGCAATAAGTGTTTCATGTGCAGATGAAGAAAATAGCAATTTTATAAAAGTATGAAATTTATTTCTATTTGCAGTGGTGAAAAGAGGAAATTAACTCTTGAAAATCTTATATAATAATGATGAGACATCTAAAAGAGTGTTGCATAAACGGCAGATGAATTAGAGGAATTCTTATCATTTTAATCTTAGAGAAATTTTAATTAATTAAATAAATTAATTTTAAAGTTGATTTTAGAGAAATTTTAATTAAAATTAATTGTAAATTTAATTTTAAATTTAATTTTACAGGGATTTTCAAGTTTAAATTAATTTTGAAAGAATTAAAGAATCTAATTTATAATAATTCTTATAATAAACTAAATTTTGGAGGAATTCTTTATGCAAACCACGCTCTTATTTATTTTTCGATATAAAGGAACTTAAAATTCGATAGAGAGTAAATACAGTAGATAGTTAATGCTTTCGCTTATAATAATAATTGATAAGCGTGCAAACATTTTCTGCCCGAATATCGGATAAGTAGAGCTCAGAGTTTTAAGCCCATCTGGATATTGTTTTTGCGAACATTTATCACTGAAAGTCCGAGGATTTTCGGATTATATGAACAGCATTTAATATTCAGATTGTATTAAAATTTTCGTTTGCTTGACTTCAGAGTTTATTTGATATTTTGCACGCCGTCATTATTTGATTGTTGCAGATTTTCTACGTCCGTAAGCTTTGTGTAAATTTTATGCCGACGATGCCAATGGTAATCATCATTAATAATTTCATAATATAATATGATAGCATGAAGTTTAATATTAATTTACGAGATCGATGGAAAGTAAAAATTGAATAATAGATAATTGAAATAGAATATTTGTATAAGTATTCAGTTTATAAAATTGCTATGTACTGAAAATGGAAATAATTTTCTGTGAAAATTTTAGATTCGAACATTTTGTTACTTTTTCTATTAATTTTCTGGATCTCCGTTGCTGTTTCTTACAGATTATAGGTTTGGTATACTTAGCCCCTTTGGTACAATTAAAAAATAATTGGTTCAAAACTATATGGTTCCATTTAAAAAAACAAACTAGGTTAACCTTCAAATCTCCTGAACAGCTTCACCTGAAAAAATTATGTGCACTACGTAATGGGCCCCTTGAAACCATACAACTTTTGTCTGAAACATTTCTTCTTATCTCAAAAAATGTAAAAGTTATTCAGGCGGCTTGTCTTAGTTGATTCACCCTGTATACAGAAATTTCAATTTTAATTGGAATTTCAAATTTCAAATATAATTCCAATTTTCCTGTATGGGATGAAATATAAATACTGATGTAGTGGTTGCTAATTACAAAGTAATCTGTCCATGTGACGTTAAAGAACAAAAGAAGAAGGAATGGGCTGAAATCAACTCCATGGCATGGCATCAAGATAACGTAGCCCGGGTCAAGTGGGTTCACATGAGGAATCAAGTTGGTCATGGGAAGTTCTCCGGCGTCGAATTTGTCTTTGTCCTATATCAATGGGCCTCGTTTAGCACTCCATCTCCAGGAAAAGCGTGCTGGCAAGATCCCTAACACTTTTGACCTGCGACGATCACATCGGAACCGAGAGGTCAGTCAACCGATTCCTCTTGCACAGTGGATGTAGAAAGTAGTGATCAAGAGAGTTACAACATTTTGTACAGGTTCGATTGAAAACATTAATTGTGGAACTCGTTAGAAAACGTTCTAGCATTCATCATATAATGATGAATCATTTGTATAATATTTTTATGCCCTATTCGATGCATGTCGGTATTCTGAATAAAAATGTACAAACCTATTTATTTCGAGAAACTATTACTTTTGGAGATATTTTAATTTTAATATTGCAAATCTCTATTAACACACGAGTATTCTATGACACGTGGTATCATTGTTTCTAGGATGTAGAGGGCAACAATATAATAGCAACAACTTATATCTTGCAACATTTTATTTAAAAAAAAAACTTAAAACAATCGAGCAGCAAACAAATACTTTTTTCAATACGTCGCTTAATATCAATTTGTACAGTCATGAGTATGTATTGCAAGATATAATGCATTCGTATTTCATCAAGAGGGTTGTTCGCCCTCTTAAATATTCAGGAGCTCTGGAAATTCAGCTAAAATCATCTGATTGAATGAATGTCTCTATAAGGAAGGATCCTCCACAGCGCGTCTGTGCTAAGTCATTTAATTTCTCAATGGCGCGTTCTCTTGCTGTTAGGACCTAACCGCTGAAGAATGGCCGCAATCTCAAGAGAGGGCCAATCTCCGGTTCGTTTCCCAAAAACCATAAAAGAAAAACTTGATTATTCGCATCCCCGGGAATCAGTATTTCCTGTCGGAACGATCGCAACGGAATCAGTCTTAATGGGGCCATGGTAGAGCCTCGTTGTAACCGGTGGGCATAAAATGGACACGAAATGTCTTTCCTTTGGAGAAGGGCACATCAACGGAATCATCATGGTCGGTCATGGTCGGACTGTTCCCTATGAGTCGGCGTCTCTTAATTTCGTGAAGGAGAAATGTCCAAGGCAATAGAGCCGACAAGGCTCGACCACAGATCCATAAACCTTTCGCAGGAAAAATTCCCGTGGCTGGCATCGTCACCCCATCGAGATTTTATTCGAGGCTTAAGGCCAATCTCATGAGGCTCGCCGCTTTCATGATTCTTCATACCGTCTTTCCGTTCCGGGATGAAGTCTCACTGGCCACCGGAGTTTGACGTCGAGCCGAAACTGGCTCGCATGAAGGGAGCATCCGCATCGAAGTAAACCGTGGGTTAATGTATTCTATCTAGGAATTATGATCGTGCCACGCGCGATTCATAAATCGGACAAAGGATGTAATTCCGAGATGAGCTGCCTCGCCGTTTCCTGATACAATACCGTAGAGAGGAACCGTAGAGATTCTAACCACGAAATTTCGAATATCGTCTTCCTGTAATGCACCGCCGCGAAAATACAATTATTCGCATAGATACACTGAAGTATTTGAACACCAAATTTCCCAATCTCGAGAAATTATTCGCATAGGTACAGTGGGTCCAAAAAGTATTTGAACAAATTTCCCAATTTCGAGAAACTGTCGATATTTAAACCGTGATAATTTCGTTAAAAATAATAGTACAATAATATACCTTGAATTATTTTAAAGCTCAATGGCTCTAATTTCGCAATCCATCGTTCATTTTTGTCCAAGATATTTTTGCATGATACAGCGATTGGGAAATTTGGAAAATGTTACAAATTGAAACGTATGTAAAAACATTGCAAAATTTTTCTTGTGACTGACCACCGTAGATTTAAAGATCGAAGCTGTACAAGATCCCCTGGTTTTTTAAAGTTTAATGTACGGTTTTTTTGTCGTTCAGTTATTGAGCTATGAATAAAAAGTGGACTGCCATCTTTGCAATCCGCACCAATACACCGTAAAATTTTTACACCACCGAATTTATTCCTCATTTATGTTCTATAAGCCAGACCAGAAATCGTAGATTAAGTTTTAGGGAGTCGTTGTAAAGGGAGAAATTCAATCTTATAATATTGTAGTTTCATTTAGAAACAAAATTTTCCGATGCTTTTACAAACAACTCAATTTGTAGCATTTTCGACTAAAACCGTGTCAGTTTACCAACACATTTGTGACATTTTTCTGATTGAAATGATACCAAACAAAACACAGTTTAGATCATATTTACTTGTTTCATATTGTACCTCGGCTTCACTCGAAACCGCCCACATATTTTTATGCATCGCTTCGGATTCAATTGTTTAAATATGAAACATGTGTTCGGATAATGGAGGTTCTACTAATATACTCCGAATTATATCATGTTTGGGCTCATTTTAATCAGTAAAATGTCAAGAATATGACGGCATAAGTATCAAGTGCCAAAGAAATAAAAATGAATAATTGCATTTTTATTAGGTGTAATTAATTCGATGCCTTGATATTAAATTATTTATAACTCTGGTTTGAATGTAAATAATAAATAATTTAAGTACCAACGCTTACAGTTATGAAACACTTGAGATCCAGTCAAAACAAAAACTATTAGTAAGCAAGATGGCGGCGTCTGACAAGACTCACATACGGCACTGTATACTGTTTTTCCTTTCAATTAAAGAAAAATGCTTCCGAAGCCGCTCAAATGATTTGTTCTGCTTTGGATGAAGGTGCAGTAACACATAAAATCTGTAAAAAGTGGTATCAAAGATTTCGAAGCGGCGACTTTGATCTTTCTGATCGAGAACGTACCGGACAGCCAAGAAAATTTGAAGACGACGAACTTGAGCAGCTGCTCCCTGAAAATTCCGCACAAACACAACATGAACTACCAGTGCAACTTGGGGTGTCACAAAAAGCAATTTCCCATCGACTGAATAAGTTAGAATTGATCGAGAAACAATGTCAGTGGGTACCGCACAAACTGAGGTTTGAGAACAAAGAACAACGATGCGAAAGCAACAAAGGATGTCATTTGTTCTTTGGGCTGCGAAATCCTCCCACATGCGGCATACTCTCCTCATCTCTCCTGACCTGGCTCCATCGGATTTTCATTTATTCCGATCACTCCAGCATCATTTAGCAGATACAAATTTCCAAATCTTGGAAAAGGTGCAAAAAAGTATTGACGAATTCATTACATCAAAACCGCCATCTTTCTTCCGTCAAGGAATTCAACAGTTGTCTGAAAGATGGACCAAAGTCATCGAAAATAATGGAGACTATTTCGAAAAATAATACATTATAAATAAATACTAAATTTGTTTTAAAAAGGCACCGAATTAATTTCTACACCTAATACAATCTCAGTAAGTGTAAGGGTAAACTTTACTTTACCGGACTCAAAATTTTTGCCTTAAAAAGACTTGATCCTGTCAAAATACTGGGTTTCGTAATTCTTCAGTCAATCGTCGATAACATATTATGACCTATCTTTTTATTTCTGAGTCAGAGGAAGTTAGGTAAGAAATTGTTGAAAAAGGTAATAGCAGATATTATACCAGCGGAACAAGCGCTATGATATTTCTTCAACCTCGTTCTATCTGAAACGAAGTGACCAACATCTTCCGCTTCGTTTGTCATCGCTTTACGCTTCATCAAATTTCTCAATCAATTGGTTACCTCATCACCACCCACGTCTTCTAAACTTTGAGATAGTCTATAACGTTCCTGCGAAATTTTGTTCGCGGAATAAATTTCGAACGACCTGAATATGCGTTTTAGTTCGTTGCATTCTCTGCTCAACAATGATTAACAGAGCGTATCTAAAAAGGCGGAAACAAATCGGAACATATTTTGTCAGTGTGTAAGTTAAAGTAGTGCGTAAATGTTTACAACAAATAGGTTATAATGCGTGTATCTTACATTATTTTTTATGAATTATTTTTCGCATGAAACTTTGTTCAGTCAAGCACAAAAAAGCACAGTATCAAAGAACAGGAAAAATTCATGAAAACTATAGAAGAATCGTAGCAGTGCACTCGAGATAGACTTCCGGGACATTACCCTTGAGAATTCCCCTTCGCCTTAGCTCTTCAATTATGCAACAGAAAAAGCTTCGTGTACATATAATTCCATTTCATAAGAGCCATTCAAAACAGAAAGAAGGTTATAAATGAATCCATTTATTATTTATGAATATTTATGAAGGTCATTTAAATAGGGGATGATTAAATAAAGGGTCATTTAAATAGGCGGTTATTAAATAAAGGTTTATTTTAATAATGGGTGCTGAAATGAAGAATTTCAATTGTCACGCCCGGTGGTTCAGCCATCACTAATAATTGATATAATCAATCATGTATAACATATACCTTTTGAATTTCTTTTTATGCTTGCTCTAATAATGTTGTACGAATGTTGTACGAGAAATTAAATATTAAATACTATTGTTGATAATCAATGTCGAACTATCGTATATTATACCACATTGCGTGCGATAGAATTAGGAAAACTTCTTTTGAATTTGAATCTTTATTAAACGAAATAAATATGTAGCGAAATTTATTTCATTAAATGATTGAGTCATTTCCAAATATAAATCGTGAGCGAATATCCGTTGAAGACTGTCCATCACTGAAAACTGCGAAGATTTTTCAGAAAAATCGATGAGCAATGAATTGTTCCTCGATCTACGAGATGCGCAGAGTAACATGATCTAGCCAAGAGGAGGATAAAAAATATAATACACATGATTAAGAAGAGAGTGACAGAGAAGAAAGTGATTAAGAAGAAATCGATTAAGAAGAATTGGTGATGAAGTAACCACTTTATGAAAATCAAGCTAAGAACAAAGGATTGATAGATCTATAAAAGGGATGACTTCTCATCAGGACCAGTCAGTCGTAAAAATCCAGTAGTCCAGTCTATGTTCGAATTTGTTCGGTCGCTGTTCAAAAAGTCATCGTTCGTCAAGTTCAATATTCTGAGCAAGTTCAGTAGAGTTAAAAGTTGAAGGCCTGTTAACCCGCCGGATTTATATAATCATCATCATCATCACCAACGACATCAACAAAATCATCATCATCATCATCGTCATCTTCGTGGCAGAAACGAATACGTATATATATTTTCCTGCGAGCAATTTATAATAAGATCACAATAACTCTATATATTCGAAATTTGATGCTTACAATATATTTGTTTAGTTAAAGCTAACTCAAAATATAAAATCATTTTTAAAAGAGTCTACCAACTTCGACTTCTTCGTTCCAAATCCCCAAACAAGACAATTAGAATATAAGAAATCCTCAATTACCCGAACCGAAGCCGGTGAATGCAGGTAGGTTCAAAACTGCGTTGTATCTCAATTCTAATCTTTCAAATTAAACTTCAATTAAACTATCAAATCTTTGATACCTCCACCTTAGGACGTAACACAATAAATAATAAAGAGACACACATGCACTATCAGCAGTATCGCCAGATCATTTTTTTTTTTAACAAAATTGATGCACCTTCTTGTGATCTTTGAAAAGGACTCTTCGGTCGATTAGTTTAGAAGTCATTAATTTTCACTCGACTCTCATAAAAGCGCGAATACTGTGCGAGGTCCCGATATCAAACGTTGCGAAGGTCCTAAATTGTTGAAAGTATCGGTTTCTCATTGGACGCTGAATGGTCCGCAACAAAGCCGATTGTGTCTAAGAAGAAATGGTATTTGGAGAGAATTCCGCAGAGAAGCGCAATTAGTAATCGCATCATATCGACTGGACGACGCGATTTTTGATTATCTGCCGGCGAGGAGACAGTAACTAATGAGCGCCCTAAGCGATCGGTCTTTTTCAGCCTCGGAGTCGATACCGGGCCGTTGCGTCGCGTCGCATCGTGAATCCGGCATCCGGCGCGCCACGGCAAACGAACAAGAGAAAAACGCTTTCATCTTTAACCCGTTTACTATAAAGCGCTGTTCCATAATGCGGCTCGCAACGTTCCGGAAGCTTTCAGACGTCCTTTAAGCCGGCGTCATCGAAGTCAAGATTATTTGCCGTCTCGAAAGGGTAGACCGTATTCCATCGATGTTGGCCAGCATTAAAATTACGGGAAAATAATACCAAAGAGACAACATCGTACACGACCGTCTGACGATAAAAAATTCAAGGTATTCACAAAATCTAGTCTATCATTTTTTCTTAACACTAAACCTATCGAGCCTTAAAAGTAACTGATACATGTTCCCTTATAAAAATGACAAGATTGATTTTATTTAGACTTTGTGCAGCTCCTATTGTAATATGTGCTCCACTAAAGATATTTATGCAATTATTTCTTATGAAATTATTTTTATTACATCAATAATCGTAAAGTAAAAAATCTGGAACCGGTCATTTCGACAGGTGATGGTAGGTTTAGTGTGTTAAAAAGACAGAACTTTCAAATAATTTACTTCACAATTTTACAGTTCAAGGGGTGTTTCTGTATTTGTACACAACTTGTTACCAAATGCGGTCAAAGGTATTTCAATATTCGCTCAGTATTTAAGCTGCTATGACATTGCTAAAATTTATCCACAGGCTGCTCTTTACTTTACCGGACTCCAAATTTTTGCCTTTCTTTTATAAATTATTATGTATTTGGCATGTAATCCAGTAGATTTGTACCCAGGGAACCTGCAGATCGAAGTTTCGATCCTGTAGGATCAATGGTTCAGAAGTTATGGTCGCTTAAAGTTGAGCAATTTGCACGTTAATGCTGATAATATAGAGTGGGTATTGCGATTGTTGTTTAAATTTTGGAAAACATGGCCGCGATGATGCGTTTTAACTGGTCTGGGTTAGATCTGGGTTAGGTTTTTATAAATATTTTCCACGATATTTCTTCCCGAACATTTTCCGAGATATTTTCTCTATGTTAGCGATATTAGTGTGTGTCCGTGCTGTCATCTAGCGGTTCTGCTCGGTAAGCGGCGCGCGATCGTCACTACAAACCGATATGGCGGCGCCCTTACCTGTCAAAAACACTGCAAATTCCTGAACTTTAATCAACCATAACTCTGAAGTTTCGATTTGCAGGTTCTCCGGGTACAAATATACTGGAATACATACCAAGTATATAATAATTTATAGGAGAAAGGTAAAAATTTAGAGTCCGGTAAAGTAAAGTTTACCCCAATTCTTATAAAATCATTTTTATTATTTCAATAATTGTAAAACAATAAATGTAGAATTGGTCATTTTGACCGGTGGTGGTAGGTTTAGTGTTAATCCCTTTAGCAGCATCTGCAATTTGGTAAACTTGTCGATGCGCAATCTCCTCTCCGATTTCAATGAGCTTTAGATATGTTGTCAAGGTCATCATTCTGGACAACATTTCTCTTTAAAGTTTTTGGCGCTCCGTTGTAGTGTTGATTACGAGATATTCACAAAAAATTTATAAATCTAGGCGGTCGACGTGTTACCTCTCCTCCGATTTCAATGACCTTGAAATATGTTGTCAAGGTCACCATTAGGAACAACATTTCCCTTCAAAGTTTTTGCCGACCAGCTTTAGTTTACGAGATATTCGTTAAGAAATGTTCAGGATGTTGATCTTGATAACATATTTCAAAGTCATTGAAATCTGAGGGGAGGATCCCAATCGACAATTCACCATTAATTGTTGGTCACGTGACGTGATTGGTCGCTGTTGTGCATGTGCCACGATATCATGTGACTAATTCTGTACTGGCAAAAAGAGGGTAACGGTTGCCCCTCAATTCGTGCTCCCTTCCCTCACCTGACGACTCTGGCCCAGGGCACTATTCAGTAAAAGAGCTCCTTTCGCGGTCAAAAAAATAAAAACAATTTAAATTAAAAACTTAAGAAAAAATAAATTATAACAAAAATGTTTGGTATTTGAGTTAACTTGTATTAATTGGGTAGGCCCTCAAATAGGATTAGCCCAGGTCCCCAAAACTAACGGTCCGCTGCTGTCAATGAACTGTCCGTTCAAAAATATTTTTGAAAAGATTTACATGCAGTGTGTCCAAAAAGTATTTGAACAGTAAATTCCCGATTCTCGAAAAATTGGCCAGCTGCCATAACCCTCACAAGGTTAATGCGAACGCTCGATCAATAAACGAGCTGTTTTTATTTAAATACTGAAATTCTGTAATCGTCGCAGATTAAATTCTTAAGTAACATTCCGTGGGCTAACTTTTCCGTTCTACGCTCGGTTGTTCAACTTTCGCGGATTATATTTCAAGTTATTAAAAACACGGCGGATTTTTATGAAGTTGACACATACATGCATACAGCGAGAAGACGTAGAAGTAAAAAGTTCTGTAATAAGAAAACGAAACTCGCGTTCTTAGGAATTTTGAACTTCCTACCTGCTCAGAATCCCCAACTTTCCTTGTTATTAAACTGTCGTAATGAATATATTACATTCCATAGAATCTGGTGTCGAAATTTGTGGAATAATAAAAGACACCGTGTCAGTTCATTTTTAACTTATTTAACCGCTCCGGGAACGCATATTTAAAAATAAGTCAACTGGGATGCCATCGTAATATAACATAATATAAATAAATTATGTAATAAAAACATTAAGGTACAAGTGCATGTACAAAGTGTTTCATAATTCGTGTTACAAATTAGTATTTATAATTGTATACCAAAATCGCTAATGATGTTACTGCGACCGTTATAAATAAATAACCATGTATAGGGTATTTCACCTAACTTGTTATCTCGTTTTTTTTATGATAGGAAAAAAGGTCAGAGGAGAGAAGAGTATTCGTTGAGGGTAACGTGAAGGTGAACATATAGCACATCGTTGATTTTGTTTTTTTATGAGTTACAAGAGAGAGAGAGAGAGAGAGAGAGAGAGAGAGAGAGACTGTTGTAATGAAAATATGTAGTCCCATTTGAAAAGAACTTCGATGACCTTGAAATATTGAAAAAAGTGACACATTTGCCCCTTTGCCTCTTTTCAACTCCGAGATATTTAAGATGGTCAAGTTAGGTGAAATACCCTGTATATAAAAAAATTGGTATTTAAGAAACCGATTAATAACATTGGTAACTTTGTTATCGTTCGCATAAGATGTCATTGACATACCTGTTAAGCAGGTTGTCCTTGGTTGTTTGAAGTTTGTGACCAATGATCAGATTCTTTAGTCGAATCTGAAAAGAAAAAACACACAATGTTAATCAACAAATTTCACCATTTAAGAAAATTAGTAATACATCTAGCTAAATTTGATTTTGCACGTTCAAAGCTTCAGCCTTACCACACTTTTTTATAATAATCGTTAAAATGCTGAACAGCAATAAAAAACAAAATAAAATACAACGTTTTATTTAAAAACAAAATTAACTCTCTCATCTTGCTAAGCTTATGCAGCTTTTATGGAATGAAATTATTGTTCCTATGCAACAGCCCCACAAAATAATACAACTTTTGCAAGGAGTATTATTACGAAATTTTAATTAGGACGATAATATTTTATGTCATAAAATTTAATTTTACATTATACTCTTTTATTGACGGTAACTGAGGCGCTTTAGAATATGTGTGAAAGTTAGGACCCGTTAATATAGAAATTATTTACCTGTAAATGAATTATACATATGTAAGTGATTAAACTCCACCTTACAATAAAATACAAGGAATAACAATATTATATAAAAATATCACTTTACAATAATTTTACTTGAAAGTATATAACTTTTTCTATACTTATCTACTCAAAATGTTAAACAAAATGGAAAATATATAAAAGATTTGCATTTCAATAAGAAATATCAGATCAAATTCTTGCATTTTTTAATAAAATACCTAACTAATTTATTCAATTCGTAATTACTGTAAGATTACGCTGCATTCTTCAAGCTTTAATTCCAGAAATAAAAAATTCTGCGAGAGAAAGAACCTCTCTCACTCTCTTTAATTAGCAATGACTGCAGCTTAAATTGCATTCTTCAAGCTTCAATTTGACCATCTTATAAAAAAACAATTCTTCAGCGAAAAGAACTAACTATACGTATGTATACATATAACAATACTTGTATTACATTCTCTTTCGCCAACTATTAATGCACTTAAATTCAGTCTTAAATTTATTCACTTTATTCACCTTAAGAGAATCAGCAGAAAATAACAATCGATAGAAAAATTTGACATGCGTATAAATTAAACTAAACAATTGAATAGTAAATAGAGCTATGGAGTAGGGAACCTCAATTGAGCTCTGGAAACTCTTTGGAACTATAAAAGGTTCCTGAGGGATCCTGAGGGATTCCAGAAGCCCTCCGAGGGTCTTTACAAACACCACAAGTTGCTGCAGGCCCTTCTAGGATCTCTGGGGACTTCTGGTAACTCTACAGGCGCTTCAAGTGCCACCATAATCTGTTTAGGATCATTGCAGGATTCAGAAAGTATATGAACAGTAAATTTCCCATTCTTGAGAAATTCTGGATATTTAAACTGTGATAACTTTCTGTAGAAAAATAGTATAATAATCTAATTGGACTCATTTTAGGAGAGGTCACATCTGTGGGGTCGCCGATTTTAATAAAACAGTTTCTGGTGATTCTAGAGACAAAATAAGCAAACATGTGTCCGAGCATTTTTGCCAATACTCATTTTTTGCTTATTTTTTAATAATAATATTATTAATATCATTTTATATAATATCTTATTATCCTACTATATGTATATCTTATTATATACATATAATATCTCATTTCATATAATACTATTATAATACAATACCATTTTTTAATAATAATGTTTTGCTATTAGTTCTAGTGTTGAGCTAAATAATATTAAATGCATAAAATCCGGAGTCCACTTATTATACGTCACTTTAATGTGCAAAACCAATTTTTAAGGTCCTGTCTTCAGTTTGGATTGAAATATTCTGTTATACTTTTTAAATAAAATTGATTTCAATGTCAATCGTGTATTGTTTTCATGTGAATGGAAAAATAAACACATTGGCGTTAGTATTATGTATTATTTGGTCAAAATGTGGAGGTAAATGGACGTATTATTCGTCGGTGATGGATAAAATTAAAAAACGAAGAAGAAAATTTTGTAAATGAAGAACGAGAGCGATACAAAATTCATTTTCTACTCTAGGACAATCAGGGAACTTTATCTTTTAATTTATTCTTTTATCCGTCGAATAAGGCCAGTATACTGTATTTTATTACTATTTTATATATTTTAGAGTAATCACATCACATATATATTTCAATCTTATATTTTATACCTTCTTTAACTCCTCCTTTAACTTATATTAAAAAGTACATTGAATTAATTAAAAAATTCAACATAACTGATATTAGATCTATTTTCAATTTTTGAACTTTATATAAGCACTAATAATTTTTAATCTTTGAATTGACTTGTCTTTATTATTAATAAATTGATCAAATTCATTACTCGTAGATAAATATTTTTGGATTTTCAATATATAATATTTTTCAAGAATTCCTTAAATTGTCAAAAAAAAAAGTTCTCCCCTAGCTTAATTATTTTTTTGATACTCATTATATTGATGGGGCTATGTATGGTTCTTCTGGATAATGACATATATAGGCTCTGCAAAAGTTAAGGACCAATTTAGACGTTAACATTTAGACAACTTGCAAACGTGAAAAATATACCGCATCGAAGCCCAAAAGGTGCAACCCCTGTTACGCCGATCGAGACCAAACGAATTGTTGAGCTCACTCGATATTTCCTCTCATCCATTTCCGTGAATAACCTATACGGGACCGTACTTCTAACGATTAACAACACGCGCGCAATTTGGATAAAAGCGAATTTCTCGTGCGGGCGTGCGCGTCTAAAATATAAATAGTAAAAACCGAATATTCCGAGTCGGCAAAACGTTATTGAACGACCATCCGACAAGTACCTCGAATATCCGAGCTACATTTCCATATGTATTATGTAGATCACTATGCGGGAATCCCATCCCCACGTACACTGCGAATTTCCCACCATCTTTTGGCCGAGTATGAGTCTGAGAGATGACACTTGATATCCCTGTATCATTTTACTCCGACTCTGACGTTTTACGTGAGGAGGTGTATAATGGTAAAAGAGATATCCTGACACCTCCTTATATTCCCTGAAAATAATTATTCCATGTTTATTTTTACATTCGCGATGCAGCACCACAGGTGTGCTGTCGCCTGCTGCAACTGAAAAGTGACTGCTTCGAATGTTTAGTAACAAAAATTTGTGGTCAATTGGCTGCGGGTATGCATGTAAAATAAAATTTTCTTCGCCAATCTTAAGATACAAGAACTATATTTCTCCCTTGAACAATTTGAATAAATTATAAATAATGTACAGGGTATCCCAAAAATGTCGGCGAACCTTGAAAGGGGTGGTTCCTTAGATCACTTGAAGTGACTATTTCCTTTGCGAAAATGTTCTCCGTGGCTTCCTTAAGTTATTAAAAGCTGAAAATTCTGAAAAATTCATGAATGTGCATTCTAAGAGCTAAAATATGCCTGATGTTCTTCAGAATTATCAATTGAAGAGGATAGAAAAAATTACGGGAAACCCGGTTTTCTTTGTCACCTCGTTGACATATGGTTGAAAATTCGCACAAAGTATTTTCTTTGGATAAGCTAACGAATATCCTATTCCAAATTCAATTTGGTGTAGAGACCTCTTATCTGGCTATACGCTTTAGTGTTGAAATACCTTTTGGATCGCCTGTATATCGTATTCATACTGATCGTGGCAAAACATTTATTACGTCAAGTATATGTGTCTCGCGTGACGTTTTCCTAGCTGGACATGATTGAAAAGGCACTCGATTAAAAGGTTAAACTTCGACATCGTAAAAACGAAGCAAGTGAACGTCTACGTGGCCGGAACTCGTTAAAGATTCCGAGTAGTTCGGTTGGTAGAGAATTAGAGAATACGGAACAAGCAAGGAAGCTAAGAGGAGGTAAAAAATAGTTCAGGTGAACTGACCGATCTCCCCACGGGATCGTTTCACTGTGCTATCGTTGCTTTGCATGTGACACGGACTAACGAAGATGAGCCAAGGAATCGATGAACGGAGAAACGAGGACTGAAGACGATAGCGGGGCCCCGAAGAAATATGGGATAGAGCACTGGTTCTTAACCGGTGTTCCGCGAGCTTTTTGCAAGTGTTCCGCAAAATATATTAAATAGTAAAGTAATGATATTTGGTCCCATCGGGGTTTCAAATCCATTTACCAATCTCCCCTCTTTCCACTCTCACTATCGCCTAATTTCAGCGGGACCTACAGTTTATTATTAAGGTGGGTTCCGAACCACCTTGGGGCACCACAGTTTAGATATCACATGAAAATCTTTTTCTAATGAAAAGCATTTTCAGAGGTGCCGGCGGGATTCGAACCCGGGGACCACGGTGTTCGTAGTCGTGAGCCTTACCACTTGAGCCACTGCGCGGCCAAATATATTAAATATATTTAATAATATATTTTCTAAAATATATTTATTTCTACGTGGGATGTTTTTGTTCGTTGTTTGGATCATTAATTTTGGTGTTCCGCAAATTTTTCATATAATCAAAAGTGTTCCGTGACTTCAAAAAGGTTAAGAACCACTGGGATAGAGTGATGCCTCGAAGTAGATGTCGTTAATGTTAATAAACGAAATCTGGTTGCGAAATTCAAGTTTCGTAATTATGCGATAATTGCTGTCCGTGTATCGAGGTTACGCGCGCGGCAAAACTCGGGTTCAGCTAGATAAAACCCTTTTATTAATTTACGGATTAATTTTCCTATATAAGAATAATTAGACTCAGGAAGACGTTTAACAGCACTCGCGACTAGAGATGGGCATTTAATACTCTGTCTTGCAAGTTTTCAAGCAAATCAATCACCACAGAATAACAGAGTAACCATAAAAAATCCTACATGCATGTTTCAGTGATGAAAACATTTTTATAAGTTGAATAATTTGAAAAACAAATCAGAAACAAGTAATTTTTCTAGTCGTAGCGTTAATATCGGATCTGACAAAATCTTTGAAAAGCAGGAATATCATCTGCGGATATTCCCGGAGGCCGCGGAGCTCCGCGGAGTTACGGTGCGATTGCGTTGAAGAACAGTTTGTTCCTTCTCAGCGATAAAATGGGCAACGTTCCACGGGCAACAAATGTAACACGTGTTCGCGGGGGACAGAATAAAAGTGTTTAAACGCACCGCAGGATTTAAGAGTGGCACGAAGTAGTGCTTAACACCGACTCGGTCGTAAGTTTCTGCCCCGGGTGTGGTCGTGTAACATCGAAATCCGGCGATACGTCGAACGCTGGCCAGATGCGGCTCGCTGCAATTCGCTGCAATTCGCTGCAATTCGCCAGGTGGTGCATTACGGCCTCGACGTCTCCCGTTCGAGATCGGCGGCGCGATGCAAGGTCGATCTTTACCCCTTCGGCCGCCGCGCAGGCTCTTTACATTTACGAGCCGTTGTATATTGGGAACACTGGCCCCCGGAAAAAGCTTATATTGATGAATCAACGTCGCGCAGGATCCACGGGAAAAGAGGAGACAGTATCTGATTTACTGGACCATAAATATCTCTAATCTGTAGCAGACCCGGGGTGCATCCTTCCACCTCTCGCTACCTCGTACGTATACTTTTTCACTTTTCCTCGAAATCACGTCGGCGTTCCTCCTTGTTCCCCTCGGAACCGGCTCGGCCTTCCTTCCGTTGCCCATTTCTCATCCGTTTTGGCGGGAAAAGAATACTAAATTACGCATCCGCGAGCGGTGAATTGAGAAAAATCGAAATCAGCTTCCGGCATCGTATTGAACGCGCTGAAGAAATGATCATGAGGGTGATCCGTATTTTTCAACTTTCGATTTTTTCTTGTCTTACCCCAGCAAATTGTGACACTTCGTCAAGGAATGATGCGCGCCATATTTTAAAATAACACTGTCCAACAAATTTCAACTTTTTTTATGCTACACAATTACAGTTGCGTTCATTTTTCTCCTAGACGCACAGTTTTTGAGACATGACTGAAAAAAAAAAACATATTTTTCAACTTTAAACTAATATTGTGATGTTATTATAAAAGATATTGAATTGTTCTTTGTTTAAACATGTTTAAACATCATTAAAGACAGAGAGACACCACTTTTGCACCAATTTTTGAGGATATTTTTGAATTTATGGACGGATTTCAAAAATGTAGGTTCGTGCAATAATAAGGTATCTGCTAAAGATTTTCTAAAACTTCAAGTCAATTTGTTATTTAGAACTTGAAATACCGTGGCAAGTATCACAATTTATCACATTTAGAAAAATCTTGAACAATATTTTTAAACCCCATTGTTCAGGACTACCTTAATGAACATTTTAGACGAAAATATATACAAACACTGCTGCAGCTGTAGTATTGTACTCATTAACTTTCCGACCACCAAAGCTCAGAGACCTGTACTAGAGCCATTTCTGACTCACACCGATATTTCACTAATGCATATTCATAGTCGCTCGAGCTCTTCACCAATATTACACTAACCCGGCACGATCGGAGCAGCACAAGACTATCGCACGTATACCGACAGTCAGGCTTGGATTACATTTAGATTTTCGTTCTATTGTTTCGGCCATCACATGCGGAATATTCAGTAATTTTAATATTTTCTATGCTTTAAATATAATTAGGAGACTCAAGAGAAGTTTGATAAAAATATTTATTAAATATTAGCCATATTGGCCATACCATCAAGTTTTTTTATTAATTTGAATTATTAATTTTAGAAAAAGAAAACTGAACTTCATTTCTATTTCATTCTAATTTATTGCAATTCATGTAGACAATTTTTATTTTTCATATAGATCTTCTGTCTACTCATTACAAGGTAGATAAAGGCCACATTATAATGACCACATTCACACTTTCTACCACATCTCACTCTACTTACACCATCAATTAGTCAATAAAACTCGAACTCACGCTGCTATTTGTAAATAGCGGGAGTTTGCTGTAGATCTTCATTTGTTTTATCGATCAGGCATTGACCTCATCAGTTGTCTTGAATCAGTGTGCATACGAACACAAGCGTGTACGGACGATTCTTCTTGCACAAACAAATTTTCTTAAAAGATTGAATTAGGGTGTTAATTAAGTGGGTGTACTTCACATTAATTTCACTGATATTTTATTTTTCGTGTGCGAAAGTCAAATTGACGTGTATCAAACGTGAATTAGCTGTGAACGATTCCGGTACGCATGTGCATTTTTGTGGATACTTGCATTTGTGAGGATTTTATTCAACATTCATGGACCCAATGGATACCATTTTATAGTGGTTTGTTCCAGTGTATTATGTACGGTGTTATGAACAATTATAGTGTAGGATAAGGATTTGTGGATATGTGTGAGAACAATTGAAAAGTGAAAGGGCATTGACCCCTTATACTCGATAATTCCATAGGGCGGATATTAGAAATGCCCTTGTGGATTTTAACGAGTAGGTAGGTTCAATGTCGTCCAACGATTTATTAAACATTTTCACCTTGCTGGGGCCCCAAACGAGAACCAAGATATGCATGCATCTGTCACTTGATACGTGGCTGTCGCGCGCCTGTCTGCCGCGTCGTACGCAACGTACACCTCTGTCGGGAGCGTTGCCGCATTTTAGGCGGATTTTTAATTGTTAATAACTAAATAACGAAGCCGAAAGCGCAATTTTTTTATTCTTCATTTTCGTCTTATATTATCGTCGAGAACCACCCCTTAAATTTTCTCCCACCTGTTGTCGAACATCCTGTATATATCATGACAATTATGAGTAGATAAGAATAATTTTTTAATGAATTTTAGTGTAAATTTCATCCCGATATCTCTCGTGGTTCAAAAGTTATAATAAAATGTCACCTTTACTCGATCCAGCCCACTGTGCGGCGTCGTTCGTTTACGCGTTCCATCTCCTCTGTCGCACATCTGTCACAATGTCATAATCTGGTACTGGCAGAGAGAGGGTAATTGTTTCCCCTGAATCTGTGCTCCCTCCCCTTACCTGGCAACTCTGCTTTGGGCAGTGCAGAATATAAGTCTTATTGTTCCAGTGACTATTACGTGTCAGCGCA
Organism: Lasioglossum marginatum; assembly: GCA_028455795.1. NCBI lineage: Eukaryota > Metazoa > Arthropoda > Insecta > Hymenoptera > Halictidae > Lasioglossum > Lasioglossum marginatum. The sequence continues at coordinate 519,821 of CM052251.1, read as the reverse complement.
GCGAAGATAAGAAATCTGATTAACCGTGGAAATTGAGTGACTAATGTTGCGCGCGAGAAGACAGCGCGAAATTAAAATTATGATGGAGCGAACGTGTTAACTGAGTTTCATACTGTGTCGCCTCAGCGCAAAGGTAAATGTAGTAAATCACGGAACTAGATTAAAGTTAGGTCCTTTATAACCAACTATAACTCCCGGTCCTCGGTATTTCATGAGCTCGTACTTGTTTCAAATCGGATTCAGTTAATTTTTGAGTTTTCGCGCAATATGAACTTCGAACTGCGAGGCGGTTCTACGAGAACGTGCGGAACATCGTCAACGTTATTTTCTCTTGAGCGAAGTCGCGTGTATTTGATTCGCCCATCATTGATTCCGAACGAACTCTCTGTTCCGGTCCATTTCAATTCGCAATCGTCTTGAGTCTTCGCGAATTTCGATACAGCTCGTGCCGCGAGGTTCAAGACGAGGAGAACACGAAAATTTCGCCACGGTGAAACACCGTTCTCCATGAATCATCGCAGTCCGATCGCACACCAATTATGGACCAGAACTGGTCTAAATCAACAAACTGCTTTGTTAAACGGGAAACAACGCGATGTGAAGCGGCACAGTTCGTCTCCACTAAATCAATTTTGTCGAATTAATTAATTGGAACACATCCCCGAAATGACATTTGCCGCCAGCCACAGCGGATCAAATCCCATTAATTAAACGGAAATTATTTAATTAAACCGACTAAGACAAAACGAGCCGTTTTACAGCGTGCTTAAGTCTAACTTGAACTGTCGGGAACGCTTTGACATTCTGGTTTTGGAATTTCGAAAAATTCATTTTCTTCACATTTTCTTTAAGCTTAAGTGTTGTTGAACATGTGTTAAACATTCTTCCTTTGACAATCATTATCCCCATGATGCGTAGAATACAATCCAACAAAAAAATTTGACCTTGAAATTCAAGGTCATGGACAATTTTGCGGCTACTTTTTTTTACAGATCTTCATCGATCCGAAAATGTAAAATACGCCTATGGCAGCCAAGACCAAACATTTCTTTACACCGGTACAACAGAATTTGTTTGAATACATAAACTTGATCTACTTAAGTCGTAGTTGCGACGTGCAATTATAGCTCAAAGGGGAATATTGTCGAAAATAAGTAATAACATTTTTTCGCCGCCTAGTTTTCGAAAAAATCCAGCTTGGCACAATGCAGCGAATACGCGTGCTATTAGATAGGAATAGTCTTACGCGTCTGCAAACGAAAGCACACGAACTTTGCGGATCTTTAAACTTTACACACGATTTTTTCGAAAACAAGGCGTCAAACGAAAAAATATTATTCCTTTTTTCTACTTATTTTTACATATAGTACTATATATTTTTATACTATACGATACTATATATTTTTATATACAATACTATACCATATATTTTTATACTATACTATATTATATGTATATTTTTCTCTTTCGTTGGAACTGCGTGTTCTGAGACACGATATTTTATAGGATTTTTTTTATAAAGGGTCCTAAACATTTAGTTGAGATCACGATCAATTTTGAAATTATGGAAAAGTGGAATATTTTACACTGCGAAATATTATATTACACAGAGTTATCCTACTCTATGATAAGAATATGTTACTGATGTAATTTCGATTGTTTTTATCACGTTTTTATTAACTCGCTTTCTTGTCTGTGTGTTGGTTTGTTTGTTGGTTTGTCTGTTCGGTACAAATTTTGCAATTGATTTTAAACTAACTTCCCGATGAGCTAGAGACTTGAAACTTTAAACATAGCTCAGAACTGGATAACAATGCAATATTAACTTGGTTTCATGTCTGTCTGTTCGTCTAATAACGAGTTATTAACGAAAAACGAGGACCAATCAGTGCGCGTGTACTACGGACGAATTTCGGATCGGCCAATGCCAACGCCTGGCTCTCCGGGGCCTGTCCTCTGATTGGTCCATGTTAACCTCGCCGCGTGACGCTCGGTAGTACGCCATCGCGTTCAGCACTCCGTCTCATCCCCACTCCACTGACCCACTTCGCACCGAAGGAGCTCAGTGTGGTGTTTACAAAGTATTATACTAATGTTTGTTTACCAAAATCTAATAAGCTCTACCCATTCAAACTTGATGAAGTGGTTCTCGAGGTATCGCATTCACAGACATACAGAGATACAGACAAACAGACGCAACAAAATTATTTAAATAATTTTTTAATATACCACGTTTTAAGACGGACTGAAAAGTATAAAATAATTTTTCCTAGTCCCATACAGATAGTCCTGAAAATTGGTGATTGTGAATTTTTAATAGCTATGAAAATACTTGTAAGATTTAAAACGAAAAACGTGGGGTGCAAGATAATAGTAGATTCATGCATCAATTTACTATTATCTTGCGACCCACGTTTTTCGTTTTAAATCTTACAAGTATTTTGATAGCTATTAA
>CM052251.1:464655-517266 GCA_028455795.1 Lasioglossum marginatum | reverse complement strand
GCGCATAATGACTCTAACGGAACTCGTTCATTGGCTAATCCCCTACTTCGTACGCCGCCAACCACGCGACCATTGGCTGACCCGCAACGATTTGCGCAGAACAAGTTCCTTCTTATTTGGGCTCAAGTATAGTAGTAGGGGAACCGCTATGATAGTGAGGAGAACTGGTACATTATTAGTGGGGGAACCGGTACACTGTTAGTGGAATTCGTCAACCAGTTAACTGCGTTCGACGTGTATATACATCAGTCGGAATTGCGGTGGAATATCAATAACTTTTTCAAGAATGAATTATTAATCTTTTATCAAATGAAAATGTAATCCTTCCTCGTTTTTCGTAAAATTTATAATAGAACTATTTGGGGGATATTAAATACTAAATTCAGCAGTTAAGAGGTTAAATTGGAAATTAATTTTAAAAAAAGGCATAGAAAAAGTGAAACTTGAAAAATATTTGAATTTGTGCACTAATAATGAAAATTTTTAGCCACGTTAGATGGTCCTACAGATTACCATGAAATGGTGGTTGTCGATCCAGTGGAGTGAAGCTCTGCAGGGCGCAGTTCCGTCGTGAAATGCAATTTATTACCGATATTACCAGGTGTAATGAAACAAAGCATTCAAATCATTGCCGCGCATAACAGTCCACCAGAATCAAAGTTAACGCTATTACGACGAGTTTATCCTGGCACTTATGCAAAACCAATTCTCGGAATGTCCTAGCGTCGCTCGAATTTATTTACGAGTCAGTCAATCCCGATTCCGTTCAGAAACGATCCTGTTGATAACGAATGTAGCCCTTCCCACGGTCGCGGAACGTAACGAGCGAACTCCTGCAGTTCAGTATTTCACGCTCGATAAAATAAACCTAATCCAGCCTTGCCCACCCGGGTCCAGTCACCCCTTCGAACCCGTTTGTCTCTTTCTTGAACGCGCAGACTATAGACTGTCGACGATACGTAACCGAAGAGCATCGTAAACTTTACGAGGACAATGTTATGTCCTGACCATACGGGGATAGCTCTAACCTCTTTTCTACTTGCGTGGGTGACTGTGCCCATTCATTGTCACGGCCAAATGTCCCAAAGTACGCTTCTCCCACCCTTTCGCGCCTGGAGAAAGTGGAAGTGTATGAAAGTTTATATGATAGCGGAGTCCAATGTGCGGTAACCATGTACAGTAAAGTCGCGTTATTTCTCAGCGATCGCCTACTCAGAATTTGTCAAGTGCCTAACCCCTCCACTGAGGAGCAACGTCGCAGGGGCCGCGAAGCTCGAGCTGCCTCGGTCTCCGAGCAGTCTGATCTCGGCTCGGGTATATCGGCGTGAACCACTAATCCAATTACAAAACTTCTTTATTCTTTTTCGGGCGCAAGGAAGGACAGCACGATCCGTGTTTACATGCTGTCCTTTTCTACATTCGGCTTCCTTTGTACTTCCGGCACGGTCGGTAGACTCAGTCATAAAAGAATAATGTCCCTACACTATACGATATTTTTCCGTGCAGAACGCAGCCTGTTCCGTCGCGCAGGAACCGTACACGTGGGTTTCCTTCGGACAGTATTTATGGTGCGTTTGTGACTGAAAATATTCTTCGAGGATTAAATAAACTATGGTCATTCTGCGACCAATCGAGGCATCTGCCAGATGTTTAGTTTTTTGTACATCTTTAACAAAGTGCCATAAATTTAGTCCCTCCGAAGGACCACCCGTGACCGTTAAGTACGGTTTCTAATTATCGAGACCCGTCATTGATCGATTATCGCCCCTCATTCAAAGTGTGCTGATTGCATATGCAAATGCAAACAGTGCATTTTCTTTCTCATCGCGTTAGGACTGGAAGTCAAGTTCACTCAGTTGAGTTCTACGCTCGAACGCCGTGACACTATTCAGTCCTCGGGTAGACAAGTACAACGCACGAGCCATTGTCTTGTCAATCAGTCGTACGAGTTGCAAGACTTTGCATTCCGCTATTTCATTGACGAGCGATCAGGACAACCGACGAAAACGGGATCGCATCAGACAAGATCCCTCGCGTGCGCTAGCATCTAAGGCAGGACCAGCTAGATTAGGCTTACTCCGAGTCCCCTAGCAGGTCCGGGACGAAACGCTTTCTTTAACGTAATCCCTTTAGTTCTAATCAATCGTTGTCTTTTGCGATCACTCGACCATTGAAACGGCTGCCCAAGATTAATTTGGCGGGCAGTAATATTCTGAACGACATTCGCGAGTCGACGCGTCCGCGCGTCTAAGACAGGGCTCAAGCCTTACAACCTTGAGTGAAATATTCATCCGCGCGCCACTCGCGAATGTCCAAACAAACGCGCAAATACAGCCGTTTGCAAAATAACGCGATTTTACTGTAGTGTTTATGTGCTTCAGAAATGTAATACAAGAAAACAGTCGTGATACAACTTTTCTAGGGGATACGGTAGTGCATAATTAAGCGTCCGTAGTCGGGACCGAATGCGGACACTTAAGTAGGGAATGCGGCCTCTGCCAATTGAAATGAGCGAAGGACAAGGGATGGGTACGAGTGAGATAACGATTCTATAACACCACAGTCTATAACGTCATGTTGTTTGGTATATTCTCATTATTATTCCATAACAGTGGCAAATTTGTGTTTGTTATTATTGTACATTGTGATTAATTACAAAATTACGTTGATTTCAAAATATAAATACACCACTCATGTCAAGAAAACCCTAACAAATATAATTTAATGGAAAACGAAACGCGAAATTTGTGTAAAGCCATTTTTCCCAAACAAATTCAAAATTAACAATTATTTTTCCAATATTTTCATAAAGCCACTTGCATTTTTCAGACACATACTCAAAATTAACAATTATTTTTCCATTATTTCTATATTAATAATTAGCGTAATCTTCATTTTGTTGAATAACATTAAAAATTCGGTTTGACATTGACAAAATTAACTTTTGAAGTGTCATCTGTTTCTACAGACCACTTCAGAAATAAATAGTTAACGTTTAACACATTATGAAATCGATAAAACCGAAAAGTATAGAAGTAGTAAAAAATACTCCAGATGTACAAGTAGAAGCATTCAAGTTGTTATATTTACGTTGGCAATAATAAACATAGCCGGGCATTCATTGCTTGCCGAAGATATACATATGTGCAATGAACATACGATAAACGGTAATTCAATTTTATGCAGAATTTGTAACGGCGAGCAAATATGTGTTCGATCCTATTTACTGACCACATACTTCATATTCCACGATGATGTACACAATTAGTAAAAATACACATCGCGAGTTTAAAGTCAATTTATTTCTACAAATAAAGAACAAGTAATTTAAATAAACCAAAATTAGTGGTGGACAATATGCGCTATTTGAAGAAGTCCAGTCGCATATTTTGTTGGAATTTGTGCATTTTGTTTAGCATGGGAAAAAAACAAATATCAATTACTTTTTGTTTAAAATTGTTTCAAAGACATAATCCGTTAGGTTGTTGCATATGAAATGTCCGATTTTTAGCAGTGATATTAAACAAACGCCATCTTGTATACGCAATGTATCCTATCTACAAATTTCAAGTTTCTTGATTGTATTACGATAAAAATAAGACATTATGATCATTCACGTTTTTCATTTACAAGATTGTTATCTTGATTTTGTAGATTTTTTTACCATCAACAACTAGTACGTTAATTAATCACTACATTTTGACTAAAAATCTCATAATACTATCGTCAATAAGTTATTTTTCCAGACATGCAGGGTGTTTCGTAACTGGTGGTACAAGCGAAAAGGGGTATAGTGATACTACATGAAAAAATAAATCGAAAATATAGAATAACATTTTTTCATGTGAGGCTTTGTTTTCGAGAAAATCGACTTTGAATTTTCGCCTGGTACGCGGGAAGTGGCGTGCACTTAATCATGTCTCGTTATAACTATAACGGATCGCACTATAGATCATTGTCTCAATGCATGTGGTTGTCTATAGAAAAATGACAAGAATTAATTTATTTAGACTTTGTGCGGTTCTTATTATAACGTGCTCTAATAAAGACATGGTAATTATTGGGAAAGTACTATTAGAGTACTTAAAGTAAATTTAAATATGTTATGCAGCAACACATTTTGAACAACTTTTTCCTTTTTCGATATAGGGGGGTCACTTTTAGTTTTCGAGATATTCGCAAAAGACTATTGCTAATACTGTATTGAATTTGTAAGGCTGCTCCGACGCGGGGTGTGTTTACCTTTTTTTGTAAACATGAAGGAACATTAGAAGGAAGAATTTATGGCAATCACATGTTTCGGTTTTCCTGCGGATTGGCACGTGGAGTCTACAAGTAACTGTTCGAAAAAAAGTCCGTCCTTTTACTCAGCAAGAGGTAGAAATGTCAGATACGCATGGCGTTTATGAATCTCTATTGTTCTACACCTTCCTTAAGAAACTTTCTAAAAGGACAGTCGAGGTTTTGCCATGTGATTGTCATAAATTCTACAGGGTGTCTCAAAATTCCTTCAACATCCGGAAAAATGGGAGGTTCCTGAGATCATTTGAAGCGACATTTTTCTTTGCAAAAATGGCGTCCGTAGCTTTGTTACGCGACCTAGACGCGTGTTGGCACAGTCGGCCGTAATAACTCCGTTAATTATTTTTGCAAAGGAAAATGTCACTTCGAATGGCCTCAGGAATCAGCTTTTCGAAGGAAGTACAACATTTTTGGGACACCCTGTATACATATCTAACATTACTTTTAAATAAAGTTTGTCGGTAGAAAAATAAACATATTGACCACGACATTGTGTGATATTTAGGCAAAATATGGTAGTAAACGGACGCACTGTCAGTCAATGATAGAAAAAACTCAAAAATAGAGATGACAAACCGACCAAGAAATGATAGATAGATTGTGACGATTACCTTGCTGCTTAATTTAATCAATTATTTTTATTTAGAAAAAAGTTATATTAACGCGTTACCTACCGGAAGCCTATTAATAGGATTTTCAATAATTGTGCTGTACCAAAATAAAGCATAGAATTACAATTTTAAATGAAAGTAGTAGATGACGTTATTGAGGGTGACTTGTTAGTTCAGAATGAAGATTGCTGTCACTGTTGAAGGTTCCATTGAAAAGTGTTTAGCCATGAACCATAGATTTTTCGAAATTATGCAATAATTACCGGTCGGTAATGTGTTAATTTAAAGTTACTATTATTTCATGTGCAACAACCTAATATTTTCGGTTTGATCAAAGGTATCCTTTAGTAGTCCCTAGTAACCGTAAAATCAACAAGTTTCTATGGAAGAATATTGACTCAAGCCAGCCAATGGCGTTCTATTCCACAGGATAGATCGGCTGCACAGGCCACAGAGGTGATTAAAGTTTTTACGCAAGGGGCACTAATGATTTATCGGATAATCTAGCGAGGTCCTGGGAGCTCGAAAGATCCGCATCGATGTAAAAATTGCTCACCGGTCGACTTATTTAATTACCTGTAATTAACAGCTGCGCCGGTGCCCGCGTAGGGATCGATTGAATTAAATCGCGGAGCAATTTCTGAAACGGCCATCTCGTCGAGGAACCGAGAACCGGAAAATGTATTCGGTATTTCCTTTTTCTTGCAATCGGACACGTCATTCTATTCTAGCAAAAGTTTCTTTTCTTTTCTTGAAAAATTTTCATTAGTCAATTTTATTGAGGAATGGAACATATATTTGTTGTAGAAGCATAGATTTTAAACAGAGGTCGAATGAAATTAATTATGCAATAACTAATTTCTTTGCTATAATTAGTTAGTCGTCATTACACAATTTTGGCAAAAAGGACAACTGTTATTAACGACATATATTCGACGGTCATATTCGCGTGATTCATTTGCAAGATTTTCATCTCCATTTTGTAGTTTTTTTTACCATAACGAATAGTTGATTAATCATTACATTTTGATCAAATATCTGATAAACCTAGCGAGATTAACAAGCTCAATAACATTGACTTGATTTATTTAGACTTTCTGTGATTAGGCGGACCGTAATTAGACAGGCCAATGAACGTGAAATAATTACGTAATTTATAAAAAGTAAACTTGTACTCGAATGCATGTAAGGAATTATGATATTTTTGGAGGTATAACATATTTAGATTTAATTTTCTGTGTACCCTTTACATTTAACGTGTAGTTATTTCTATTTCAAAACTTCGCATTCGATGTGCCACGTCTTCCTAACGTCCGATATATCTAAAATTTTAGATGTATAATTTTCTCATGAAATGGAACAATTTTAGGGGACGACATGCTCAAAATTTCATAGTCGAAAAATAAGGTCCACCCTAGTGTAGACTTAGCAAAGAGAGCGGACCGTCCGAATCTTTTCCGAATATAAAACGCAATCGTAAACATAATTGCTCGGAAGTGGCTCGAAAGTGATCGTTCGGATATCATCACCATGTACCGGCGAACGGTGCCAATTGCTGGGCTCGAAGAAGCAATAAAGTCCAGCCGTCAAATTTAATCGGCCGGCATACATCTTCCGGAAAGTTCGAGCCATTGCCAACCGGGCTCCTATTATCGCAGGCTCGTCGAAATAAAATCACGTTACGTGCGAGTTAATAGTGTGTCGGTGGTAAAAAAGACGGGGCCGATAGAGACATAAAACCGCTAGTTATTGACGTAAACAGCCATAAGATGGCCGAGGGGATTAAATTTTCCGCCAGAAGAGAATCGTCTTTCAGTTATCAAACCGAGGCGAGGAAGCGTTCTTTCCTCGATCCGGAGAAGAACAAAAAGGATTTAAGAGGCGGACGAGGCGCGCGGGATGGATGGGGGATGGTATCGGTTGCGCTAGAGATAGGTAGAGAAGACACAGATAGAGAGATAGAGAGAGAAAAAAGGGAGAAGCGCGTTCGAGTATCGTCAAGTGGCGATTACCTTCATCGAAATGCCTTGCCGGTGGCAATTTCCAGCGGTGCACAATTCGCGATCTAAAAGCAAGAGAGTTTCAATCGGCGGAGCGACGACGACGCGGCGCAACCTTCTCATTGACCTGAATTCTTTCCCAACTAGCGTCCATTTTTGTTACTGCGACCCTATCGACACGGTCAGGATCTCTCTCTCTCTCTCTCGCTACCATTTGCACGCATTCCAATAGGTGCACACGTACCGCCTTAGCCGTGCTCCCGCTACCAGGAATGCCGATGAAAATGTCAGCAATTTCTTAGATATTACCCTGCGGCTCGCCAACCCGCGCACCACCCCACCCGAATTCCAAACTTTCGCGAGGAAAAATATATCGACGCCGAGAATCGATGGTTGACGTACCACCGTTGCGCTGGCTTTAATGTGTTCACTTATTCAGGAACTCGAAACAGTCGCGTTGTTCCACGTGAAAAATGCATTGTCGAACGGAGCCTCGACGAATGGGGTTGCGGTTAGGCGACCGTCGCTCGCGTGTTTTCTGCGGCCGATGGAAACGTGTTCGGAGGTCTCGGGTGTTAATGTACCACCAGCACGTGATTAACGCCCAGACTAACCCTTTTAAGGGTGCTCTTGTAGTCGGAGACGAAAAGAAAACACACTATTCATTTGTTCATTTTGATCAATATATTACTGATCCACAAGGGATCGAAGGGATGATCCTTCGCTACAAGGGAAGAAAAAACAATAGTTTTATTATTTTATGTTTTTGTCACATTTCTATAATGAAGTGGTGATTTCGAACTTACGCTTAGGTTCTGGCGGGAACGGTCGACATAGGAGCTCATCGTCACCACATCGCATCGCTGTTACAGTCACACTAATATAGTAAAGTCGCGATATTTCTCCGCAACCTTCAACCCAGAATTTATCCAGTGCCTACCCACTCCACTGCTTTTTTTTGGAAATATGTTTATTGGCTTCTGTCTATACATTGTATTATATAAATATTGTAGTTGGTACCTTAATAAACATAAAGAAAAAAAAGACAATTCGTTTTTTGTATTTTAGTATCTAATTGATTATACGCATATGATACTCTTAGATAATCATTATTATTATAGACTGATTCGAAATTATGGTAATTGTTAACGAGATTAGATTAGTCGGTATTTTATGAGTTTCGTGGAAAACGCATGCTCCCTGAGCAATGCGAAAAACCTCAAAGAAAAGAAGAAACATTCTTGATAACTACTACAACTTATAACTAGGAATTATATACAGAGAATATGTACAATAGTTTATACTGTATATAGATAATTACTAGCGCAGTCTAATGGAAGTTTCACGATTGTAAATTTCTTTTAGATGTGTGCTATTGAGTGTTAGCCACCAGTATTTTTTAAAATTTATCCACTCCCCTGCCGGCCGACACCGCAGGGCGGCGATGATTGATCTCGGCTCGGGTATAACGGTGTGAACCACTACTAATCAAATTACAAAACTTCTTTATTTTTCATTATTTTTTTATGGGACTTTTACCAACTTATTTCTGGCATTTTTCTGATTAAAATGACACCAAACACGATATAATTTCAATTGTATTTAGTGGTTTAATCGACGATGAAAGTTTCGGGCACAAGGAAGGACAATCACAAAACATAACCACAAAACTTGTGGTTATTGGTTCAGTTATGCTCCTTACTGTACAATGAGTCATAACTAAAACATTAAAATTGAAACATATTAATATCTGCAATCCAACAAATTAAAAAAATTTTTTAAATTCATTTCTAAAACAAAATGCAATTAAATTTAAGCGTCGGTCAAGCGTTTCGCCAGAAAAACTTGCCCTGTAAACGGCACAATTATTTTATCCCAAATTAATTCAGCTGTAAAGAAACAGTTAGCTAACACAATCAATATCATACAAAATACAATAATTTTAGTGAATGACATGTCCTCCTACTAGAATAATTCATGTGAGACAGACCATACAGATAGAAATAATCAAGTTGACCTTCACAAACACTGGGTTCCAAAATTGAAAAATGGTTATTGCGCAAACAGCATACGCTACGTTTCACACTCCATCTGTTATACGTGGCACGATAGAAGACGACACAAATAGACAGTCGATTGGAGAATATAACGGTTTTTATTGACTGCTCGCGTTCTCAAATATTTCAACAATTTCCATTCAAAGTTGACACTCTCATACCCTGTTGTTCTTCATTCGACACGTTCGAACTAGTAATCACGCTGTAGCGACAACTATGCTTCATCACGACAGCTATTCATGTTTTTTGATCGAAAGATAAACCTGGCTTGAAAGATCATAATTGGACGACGTATATCATCGATTAGATAGACACGGGAAGAAATTTTGTGAATTTACTGCCTTATCGCTACCTAAAGTTGCGAACATTCTATATTTTATGCTTATAAATTGAGATATGCTCAATATGTAAACAGTTGGATTTATATATCTAATATATATTTTTTACTGTGTACTTTAAATTATTCTATGTCCCAAAAATGTACTTCTTTGAAACGGGCGGTTCCTGGGATGATTTGAAGTAACTTTTTTCCTTTGCGAAAATCTTCTTCGCGGCTTTGATAACGAATTATTAACGAAAACACGGACCAATCAGAATGCGACTACTGAGCCGAAATAATTCCTTAACAAAGCGGCGGAGAACATTTTCGCAAAGGAAAAAGTTATCCAAAATGACTCTTGGAACCTCCTCTTTCAAGGAAGTACAACATTTTTGTATAATATATAAAATATATATCGTACATATTGCATATACTGTGCATATTGTACAATATTTTAAGTACAATTTATTTACATCTAAATAAAATCGAAAACATTCGTCAGAACAATATTCATTTTAAAAAAGATGTGCAAATGCATTTTGAAATCTACTTTTTAAAATCTTGTTACATTGAGAATTCGTTTAAATAAGGAAAAATGTCGAAGAGTTTATGTTATAATATATTATTAATACATTGTAAAATAAAGCACAACAAACTATTAAATTATAAATAGCTAAAAATACATCAATGTGCGTCTGACAGCCCTGTTTAAAACGAGGCCACTAGCGTATCAATTTGCATGAAGGAGTGCGGGAAAAACTCTTGCACAAATGGTTGCATATTAAATCTGTTTACCAACTGGAGTCTATACAGTTGTCAAATGTCAAAGTTTGTTTCGCCCCACAACTGTTCCGTTCAAGAGTGACAGAAACCATATATTCCTAACCCATTGTTGCTCTATACAAAACTCATATGATGTCGTGCGTAATATACCTCCACGCATTGGCGTAAAACTATATTTGAAGCTAAAATTGAAATAGAACTAAAATTATAGCTATAATTAAATCACAAATATATCTAAATTTTCTAAACACGAATATTACCAACATAACAGCTTCGTTGTTATATTTGGAAGAAATTATCGAACTATATTAATTATCTAACAATACGTTAAGAAAAAACTAAAAAAAAACATTGAGGTTATGCGTCAAAAACAGAAAAACTTCATGAAGGACAACAAGCATAGTACCAGTAAACAAACAGATTTTGGGACGGAAATCTTCCAATTAAAAATACTGTTGCGAATGGTTACACTGCTTTGCGTTGCAGCTTTAACACTAAACCTACCGAGCCTTAAAAGTAACTGGTCCATGTTCCATTATAAAAATAACAAGATTGATTTTATTTAGACTTTGTGCAGCTCCTATTGTAATATGTGCTCCACTAAAAATATCTATGCAATTCCTTATGAAATTATTTTTATTATATCAATAATCGTAAAATAAAAATTCTGTTACAGATCATTTCGACAGGTGATGGTAGGTTTAGTGTGTTAAAAAGAAATATCTTTTTGACAGAACTTTCAAATAATTTACTTCACAATTTTAAAGTTCAAGGGGTATTTCTGTATTTGTACACAATTTGTCTCCATAAAACTTTTATTAAAAAATTTCTTGAAATACAGTGGGTGTACAGTGTCGACCGAAACGACGGTCAAAGTCGTCTGATTGTCGGGACCGCTCAGAGAGGAAAGCTTGAACGCGTGAGGAAAGGTACCGGACGAGGTGGAGTGAGAAAGAAAGAGAGAAAGAGATTGCTCGTACTTCACGGAGCACAGTGGGATATTTTCCCCGAAAATGTGGTCAAAGCTATTTCAATATTCACTCAGGCAACTCTTTACTTTACCGGACTCAAAATTTTTGCCTTTCTTCTATAAATTATTATGTATTTGGTATGCAATCTAATAGATTTGTACTCGGGGAGCCTGCAGATCGAAGTTTCGATCCTGTAGGATCAATGGTTCAGAAGTTATGGTCGCTTGAAGTTGAGCAATTTGCAGTGTCTTGAGAGATAAGCGCGCCGCCATATTAGTTTGTAGTGACGATCGCGCGCCGCTTACCGAGCAGAACCGCTAGATGACAGCACGGGCAATATAGAGCGGGTATTGCGATTTTTGTTTAAATTTTGGAAGACATGGCCGCGATGATGCGTTTTAACTGGTCTGGGTTAGGTCTGGGTTAGGTTTTTGTATATATTTTCCACGATATTTCTTCTCAAACATTTTCTGAGATATTTTCTGTATGTTAACGATATTACTGTGTGCCCGTGCTGCCATCCACCATAACTCTGAAGCATCGATCTGCAGGTTCTTCGGGTACAAATATACTGGATTACATACCAAATACATAATAATTTGTAGGAGAAAGGCAAAAATTTTGAGTCTGGTAAAGTAAAGTTTACCCCAATCAATTCTTATAAAATCATTTTTATTATTTTAATAATTGTAAAACAATAAATCTGGAACTGGTCATTTTGAGGTTTAGTGTTAATCCCTTTAGTGCAGCTTCTGCAATTTGGTAAACTTGTCGATGCGCAATCTCTTCTCCGATTTCAATGACCATGAAATATGTTGTCAAGGTCACCATTATGAACAACATTTCCCTTCAAAATTTTTGCCGACCAGCTTTAGTTTACGAGATATTCGTTAAAAAATGTTCAGGATGTTGATCTTGACAACATATTTCAAAGTCATTGAAATCTGAGGGGAGGATCCTAATCGACAAGTTCACCATTAATTGTTGGTCGCGTGACGTGGTTGGTTGCTGTCATGCATGTCTCACCCTCAACTATAACGAAATCATTAACAGTCTTAGAATCATAAATACAATTACTGAATCGTTGGTTATCATCAAATATTAATAACTATTGTACAAAAATGTATTGTATAGTACTCAAGTAAAATCTTCTTAAAAGTGTACCGTACACATAGCTAAAAAAGCTTCTATAAAACAAAAATTTATTAGCTCTTAACAAACCAAAGTGCTTTATGGATACATGAATGTGAAAACGAATATTGATAGATTGTTCCTTAGATATTTAAAAAGTTTTACAATTTATGTACACTTTTTAAAATTGACTTTTGACCGCATTTTCGGTGCAAATAGCCCACTATGCAGCGGTATTTCCTTGAAAGGGCTGATTCCTCAGGTCATTTGAAGTAACGTTTTCCTTTGCGAAAATGTTGTCCACGGCGCGCGCTGAGCCAGGCGTAGACATTGGCTGAGCCGGAATCCGTCTGCTGCTAATAACTCTTTGACAAAGCCTCGGTGGACATTTTCGCAAAAGAAAAAATTGTTTCAAATGAACTTAGGAATCAGCCATTTTTTAAGGACAACATTTTTGGGACACCTTGTAGTCGAGGAAGGAGCAAAAATCTGCATTCTCATTTGCCCGCGCAAACGCTAGAATTCTTCGTTAGTGTGCCGGCAAGATCACTGAATTCTCTCATGGCGGCAAGTGAATTTAATCCACAATTATCGTAGATCTCGCAGCACGCGCTCCTTCGTCGAGATCTTGTATGGATTACATTCAGGCTGGAATCATTTAAAATTCGTAATACCGAGGATAAGCAGCACGATGCGTCATGAGATATGTATATGAGAGAGGATGTAGGCTTGTTACAGCTAATTGCTAATCACGGTAAATTTACATAGCAAGAACGAAGGAACAGCTGAGAATGTGAAACCTCGGGAAAGAGAGGCGGACGGGATAGTACATGTAGCTATTAGCGTTAATTTCCACGACATGACGCCAGTCTGGTATATGAACCAGACGACAGGATCTGGTCAAGAGACAAGGGAAACGCGATAAGATTATATCAACAGACTGCGAACGTTTATGCGAGTCCATAGTTTTGTTACTCGGCTTGGAAAATTCACCGCTAAATTCGCGCTCTTCCCGAAGAAATCTCCGGCAATTAAATGTTAAATGGTCATTAATCATTGCGGATCTTTATGCATTTATGAAGATTGGGTGCATTATGCATTGATTGGGTGAAATATAAAACAGTAAAGGATTAAAGAAATCTAGAAATATTGTTACACTGTTTTCAAGGCATCAAAATAATTAAGAGATGAAATTAATTTTTATTTAACTCCTACTTCCCGCAATAGATGTACCACATTTTTATGGAAAATAAAAGTGTTCTAAATCGATTGTAAGAAATGCATATACAGGGTGGATCATATAAATAGGAACACCTACATATCCTCCGTAATTACGGTCCTATGAAAAAACTCGTCAGGACGAAGTTACATTATTTTAAGGTACAAATGTAATGGGGTAAACAGAAAGTTTTTTTAGGTCATTTTTTAAAATGGAACAGTACATTTCTTTACGATAGCATGATATAATAGATAATAAAAAACTAAATTCAGTGGATGTCATCTTTTTGACCTTGGCATGACGTTGAGGAAAAATAATCATGTTGGAGCGAGAGAGATGAAAAAGTTTAAAACTTACGTGTTTCAGCCTAGATTACTTATACCACTTTCAAAACCAACATTTTACAACAAATTATTAATGCAGAATGACACAATTAATGTTGACTTAATAATATCATACATAACAGAATAATACACAGAACAATGCTACGCAATTATGTATTTCTATTCCTCGTACAATTCTTTGCTGATGGTTCACAATGGTCAACGGTAATTTCCCAACTCGTTCCCTACATTTCGTCCATTGTAACATTCGCGAAATTGAGGAATTTCACGGTGAAAAATTTCTGCACGTTTAATTGAAACTGTTTCTACGTTCTCAGTATAAAATTAAGGTCCACAATCGAAATTTTTTTGAAGGCATATTGTAGTCCAATATTTCATAAGAGGAAAGAACTCTATTGTCTCAGAATAAAGTTCCGTTTTAATACCATGAAATGAATGGTAAACCTTCCCATAGAAGCTCTTTCTTCAGGAGTCTTATTATTTTTAGACACAACGGAAATACATACGTATGCTATATATATACATCCTTTTCAATTGAAAAATGAAAAATCCTTATTTCCACTTATTCAAAATGGTACAAAAATTTCTGGTCAGATCAAGATTGTTTGTGTCAAAAAATAAAAATAAAGTGAATATATCATTCTTATTAAGACTGTTGAAGAAAGAAATTTTTATATGGCTACTGTTTCTTACAATTATTGGTGGTAATCTTTATTTTGCATGAAGATATTTAATTTTTTAATCTTGTAGTTATTTAAAAAATGTTCCTTTTATGTTATTAATATGCTCCATGTAAATAATAAACAAGTTTCAGGTACTGATTATTTTCAAAAAAAATTTTAGAAGCAGTTATTTTTGGTCCTTGCTTTTTGGGGTTAAAGACCTGTTTTCATTGCTGCTAAACACCGCATGTGCTGTCGTTGCCAGCAGATTGAATCGTACTTAGCACCCACGTGTAAATTAACACCCCGGCATTCCATTGAGCGGCTATAGACTCGGTTTCTCGACAAAACAACATTAATCGTGACTTGTGTACGTACTTCATACTGCTGGATCACTGACACCCTCGTTAGCTCAGACTATTAAAGTCACGTAGGTAATTCTTCGTGACTTACAGAGTCCGCAATGCAGATCTGTATAACACATCGGAGTACCAGCCAATTAAAATATTGAGAAAATCTTCTCATTTTGTTAAACTTTAACACTACATCCACGTGATTATCAGACTCCGGATTCTTATAATATTTGTTCACGATAAAAATGGGTGCAATTTAAAATAGTAGGAAAATTAAAAGACTTTGGCACAGTACTAATATATTGCTTTTATTCAGTTTCTCTATCTTGCAATTGATATACAAACTATTTATTTTGCATAAAGAGCCTAGTAAATATTCCATAGTCTAGTAAATATTTCATTAATTTATGAGAAAGTATTTATTCAGATTTCTAAGGATTTTGATATAATTAAAGTCAAAAGAAATAAGTTATTGAATAATTCCCCATAAATGCATCTTCACAATCTCAATAATTGTTATTCTAATGCTGAAGACTTCATCCACAACTTCTTAATTTAAATTATAATTTAATTTTATTAGGAGTGATGACGTCGTCAACTCGCCTACAATAGTTATGATAAAAAGTTCATCTTGAAAAATGTGAATTTGAGTGGATTTAATCTTCATTGTGTATAATAATTTTAAAAATACTTTTCTGTATACTGGTCTAGCAACGTCCTAAACAACATTGTAAATTGAACGTATAGACTGTAGACTTATTCCTATTAACCCTTATTATTCCTATCACTGTCCCAACCGAGTAACTGATTTGATGAGAGTGTCCTAGATTGACAGTACGCTGACTGCGAGATGCTTCTGATTGACACGGTCAATCGCACGCGTCTCCGACAGGTCAGGGACCGTGTCCGATCGAACTGACAACGAGTGTGGCTTAATTGATACGATCTTCACTGTTTATCAACGTCTTGTAAGTGTCCCTTCGGTAATTATTTAGGAATTTAGCTTCCTCGCCGCTGTCAATGGCCCTGAAACATGTTGTCAAAATCACCATTCTCAACAACTTTTTTCTTATAATGTTACCGCTTCAAACGAAAACTCTATTCTCTATGTACAGTGTTTCCTACTTATGTTCGACTCCCAGACTATCTTCTTCAATTTTCACAAAGTAAAAATCTATTGACGTGTAATTTGAATGGTATCAAATGATCAATATCCCGAAAGGTAATTAATGTTCATAATTAAATGTTCATAAAAAAATACATTCAAATATATTGTGAAATGACCTTCAAATGACCTTGAATTCATCTCGATATTCTTTATGCTACGGAAGACACTTTCCACAGATTTACAGGTGTTAGCTTTTCTCGCAAAGCCTGCATTCTGCTTAAAAAAGAAATAAGTTTGACCTTCGGAGTTCAAGGTCATTTGAAGATCATGTCACAGTACATTTTCGAATGTATTTTTTTATGAGCTATGCGATGCAACACGCAAATATATGTAGGATTTCCCTATTTTACATATAAGATATTTGCGATCGAGTTAACCAATCGATCTACGCGGACAGGGATCAATGAAGGAGTCGACTCCTAACGAATACTATGTTTAATAAAATTCGCTGGACAGGCGTTTCGTTTACTTTGGCGGGAATTTAGACCTCCCACATATATATAGTCATTTTTAAAATACATCGATGACCTGAAAAACAACGAGAATAATAGATGAACAAAAAATTGTTTACTTTGTTAAAATTAAAGAAGATATTCTCGGCATCACACTTGAGTGATTCAACCTGTATAGCAAGCATTCTTTTGTCCATTTCAACATATAAGTATCTGGGCACGTCCAAAAGCTACGGATTTTACTAATTTTAAGAAAGAATAAATTTAGGAATATTTATTTAACTGTTTCATTCACATTTCGGATTAATAACAGATTGTCAAACCATCCTCAGTTGATGATATTATTGTTTATCGCTTCTAGGACGCTAATATATACTCAATTATTTTTGGAGTTAGTTAATCCTGTATAATAAATGTAATGTTGTTCCGTATTTTCTGCGATTAGATTATAACAAAAGGTTGTTCAAAATTACGGTTTTGACAATGTATTTTAATCACTGTTCCTTTTGACAACGAAAATTTTGCTAAGGAAATTTGATGTCTCCCTCCAAATTCCCTTTGGATCAGTAAAGTCAAAAGCGGGAATATCTTAACGCCAATTAAAATGCTTTTAGGGCGGGTTATGGCAGAAAGCATGCACTCCCACATAAGTATAGTGCTTGGGGTGGGATAGGATGAGTGCTTATCTCTGAATTCCAGTGTACCGACCTGTTCAGTGCCCTAACTTTTGGAGAATACGTGCTTTGTGGCATGTCATGTAATTATTACATATCTTTGAATTCTGCGTTTTCCAGTTATGGTTGGACAAATTGCTGTCTTGAGAATAAATGGAAACAGTACACTAACGAACATAATGAAAGTTGCAGAACGTGTACTGAAATCCGAAGGTAAAATATAATGAAGAAGTGACATCCATATAGTAAACAAGACTGTTAGTGACCAAATAAATTACTCATGTATAGAAACTATTATTGGCAAGAATTATAAAGAGATCAAATTGACAATTGAATATCCCCCTGTATATAATGTAAATATCTTCTGGTTTTTTCTCTCTTCAATTCCAACCAGCTTTTCTTTTTCTTCAGATTCATGAAATTATTCATTTTGTAATATATGTTAATATTATAAATTATATCTTAAGTATAACATTTGAATCAATGTATACATATTTAAATAAGGAGATTTATGAACAATTGTTTATAACCTCATTGTGATGAACAATGGGTATGTCTGATAGATACATATGTATACAATTTTCCTGTACCTATACTTTGCCACCTTTTTTACTGATAATTAATAGAAAATAATTTAATTTTCAAAATTTTCTGGTTTATAATTCCATCAAAATATACATAGCAATCTTGATTTCTTACATGAAATAAAAATTCACTAAAAATGGATGCATCTTAACCTACCTTTTAATAATGCGGCGATAACTGTGACTCATAAAACAAATTGTTTTCTTCGGTCCTAAAATTTAATTGGGTACCAATTTTTTCACTTCCATTACTATCTATACTTATAATTGTTATTTATCACTAGGAAACGACGTAAACAGAGTTATACGATCGACTGGCTCATAGTAGTAGTAGTGAGACATGGCTGATAGTGGGTACATTAACCTTGCTGCAAAATATGCGCGCGAAAACTTTTCTGATCCACTGTAATATTTAAGTTACAGGGCTTCGAGGTAACCTACATTTCCCTGTGACTGCCTGATCTCCCTTCGAGGACGTTCACGCGTTACAAGAATCCAAAACAACCTATACGACTCCCTGATTTCGCGTCAGATTCGTCCGTCTCCTAAAGCCCCCTGATTTCGCGTCAGGGTCGTTCGTACGTTATTCAACCACCTGGAAGCTCCTCGATTTCGCATCGCGTTCGCCCGCGTTTCTCCGCAAACCTCCCAGCAGGTGACTGACTTCGCGTCAGGCTCCCGTCTACTTCTCCTGGCGGCTTCCCGATTTCGCATCAAGTTCGTTCACGAACTCTCAATATCCCAACGGCTCTCTGATTTCGCGTCAGGTGCGTTCGCGCACTCACTAACAAATTGACTAGCATTTTCCCTACAAACAAACCTCGTCGGCCACACGCTCCTGGCACCGGTCGTAACAAGTTCATTACACTTTCGAACTAGATACAGGTGTTTCAAAATTATATGTCGCGACCACTGTGGCGTGATTCTGTACCTCCAGATTTGTTACAAAAATGGACCGCAAAATTGACTTTAACATTGAATCTCAAGGTCAAAATTGTTTTTTATTGCATTCTATAGTACTGATCGCGACGAACAAAAGTCTCAAAGGAACTATAGGTCTGAGTTCAACCGTTCTCTTAAAAGACGACTTTAAAGATTCGCCAACAATTTTATTCCATGTCTACAGGGTGTCTTAAAATGATATGAACGTGAAGGGGATGATTCTACACGGGAAAATAAGTGGAAAATATAGAATAAATTTTTTCATTTGACGCGTCGTTTTCGAGAAAATTCACTAACAATCCGTCAAGTTCGCGTGCCTAGCGTTCTTAAGAAATAGAACGAGTCGGTCATGAGCAGACGCGTCAGACTAAAAACAGAAGTTAGGGGTAGTTAAAACCTGCTTATTGACTATCCCTGTTTGTCCCATTGTCAATCTTTAACCGATGTACACAGACAATTTCATATTCAACAACGAGATACTAAGTCGCGGCGAATCCTCTTTGGCCAGGTCCTCGGAGGGTCTCCGGCAACAGCCGAATGAATAGTTAAAAGCAATAAATAATTAGCCGATCGCAATCCAGACGATGAAATCGATAAGCCTGAGACGGAAGTTGGTTCGATCCCTAAACACCCGAATGGGGGGGGGGGGGGTTAGGGTGGCCTTAATCACGACGAAGTAGGTTTCCCAATAATGAAATATCGAAGACGGCGGAGCAAAAGGAGACCGTCAACGTGGCTGGGAGGATAGATTCTCTGATAATGAAATATCAGAGCGATAGAAATCCCGGAAAGACAGAGAGGGAGGATTGGCAAGGGTGAATGGAGGCTGGAAGACTCGGGAGTGGTGCAATTCGGTTTCTTCCAGGCTCGTATTCATCCGAGTTTCTGAACTAGCAGCGACTAGGGCGTCGCTTAGCAGACAAACTTGCTGGTAACGCTGCCATTGGCGTCGATGCTGCTACCAGTGGTGCTGCTTGGGCTTTGGGGCAATTAGTGGAACCAGTTAATTACGTCGTTAATGAATAGGCCGATCAACGGCCGCCGAAAGAGGAAGGTACCAGCGGACGACCGGCAAAGAGGACCCAGGAAACAGGGAGAAAGAATCGTGTTTTCTGTGAGAGTTGAAGTGACGTCATACAGTGACGCCGCTATATATAGTGTAGTATAGCATGGCCGTCGATAGGGGTAGCGGTAACGATCGCGGCGATGCGGTTTCCGCCGACGACAACGACAACGACAACGACAACGACAACGATGGCTAGATTAATGACGGGTCCGTGGTCCATCGGGGAACAGTGATTCTGACGTGAGCCGGTGTGACGCGGTGACGAATCGTTCGGAGACACGATCGTCCTCTAGCACCTCCACCGATGGAAACGGATTGCCTCCCCTCGCCTAGTTTAGACTGATAGCCTAACCGGCATGGCGCGTCCGGCTCGATCACCGCCGCGAAATTCCTTCTTCCGCCAAGCCGTAAAACACCGGCCACTTTGACAGGCCGCGTATACGTACATGTACACGCGAAGAATGGAACTTCCGGCGAAATCTCCTCGAGTTTATATCAGCTGTTAGAAGTTTACCCGGCACGTTTCAGGTTTATAAGAGCGGTTCAGCGTCGCCACCGCCAGGCGAAAAGATGCCGCCATAAAATTCTACTCGGTGAAATTACGGAGATACTCGTCGCGGAGCGGGTGAAGGTACGGCCGGTACACCGTTTTTGTGGGCCGTTTTTGTAAAATAGGTCGAACACATTCGAAAATTTTCATGAATTAAGTTAAAACTACAATCAAGGACAAAACGTTAGGACACTTTATTAATCTGTTAATTTTCATTTAGAAGATAACATACAGAGTACCATTCAAATCGACCCGGTCGAATATCTTAGACACTGTTGATGATACCCAGATCATCTTTCATTTGCAATAGTACGAGTACTATACGATACGATGAAAACATTGTTGACCTTGAAAATCTGTCTGTACATTAATATTTTCAGGAATAATATTTGATCGTTACGAATAAGGGAGAGAATAGATTAAAATATGAATAAAACATTTAAAAAACTTTGTCTGACAAATGAAATATTTTATTTTCATAATTGCACGTATGATTTCAAATAAAGTAGACTATTTACTATTTGAAATAGTATTTTACACAGCTCTGTCAGAAAGCTATGTAAAGTTTTGTTATAAACATTTTTATGTAATCGTGGTCCACAGTCAAATGATCACTCTGGAATGGCTGTGGCTT
Source organism: Lasioglossum marginatum (assembly GCA_028455795.1). Taxonomy (NCBI): domain Eukaryota; kingdom Metazoa; phylum Arthropoda; class Insecta; order Hymenoptera; family Halictidae; genus Lasioglossum; species Lasioglossum marginatum. The sequence goes on along the minus strand of CM052251.1, from coordinate 496,444 downwards.
ATTCGACACCGGCAAATCTGTCTCTGAAAAAGTATGATACTGAAAAGTACGTTTGTTATATCGTGTTATTATTATTGCTGGCATTATTATCAGTTCATCGAAAAAAGGCGGGCAGGAAAAGTTGAATTGGCCGTTCAGCTCCGCGTGAAGTATTGGTAAAAATAAACGAGCAATTTCACGATGTAATCAGCGCGAATTCGGCTGTGAAGTGCCGCGTAAAATTTCTCGTTTCTGCGTAACGGTAACAGGAAATGAACGGAAATTGTAATTAAGTGTTAATGAATCGTTAGAACCGGAATATTAAGCCCCGATAAGGTGTCGAGCCTCGAACATTTGTTGGATGCGTTGTGAATACAACGCGTCAGCGTTATACGGAGAAATGTTTAGTCGATTGTTGCATATTAAATACCACGTATATGCTTACAGCATAATCAAAAATTATTCTCTTTGTTCATTGAAATACTTTTATTTTGACGGTAAGATTTATACGTAGATAAAATTGCAATTGTTTTCTTTGAAAATTTGAACACACATCTTACCTCAATAGATAAAAACTACAGTAAAACATTTTATATTAATATATGCACAATAATGTAGTGATTTTCATTTTAATAATGTGTACAAAATTAATTAAGACTAAAAATTTTCTACGAAATTGAAGCTTCTACAACCCATGCTGTTATTATCAAATAGAAATGATTAAAATGTATTAGAATAATATTTTTTACAAACTATACACATCTAATATAAAAACCAATTTTAAAAAATGTTGCAATGATTTATTACTAAAATTTATTTTTTACATTTAATAGTAGGGGAGGTAGTTGGGTTGAGATGGGTTTTGTTTTTGAGCTGTAACTTTTTGCTTGATGAAGATATCAAAGAGTTTTATATACCGTTGGAATGATGAAGGAAATACGCAACTTTTATACGCAAAATGTTTAGTGATTTGATCAACAAGTAAAATTTTATGGCCAATTTTCCGAGGACATGTTTTTTGGCTTCCTGAAAAAAGTGGTTGGGTTGTGAGACACTCGAAAAAATCAACTAAAAGTGGTAAAATACAAAGTAAAACCCATGTAACTTTAAGCAAAAATGAATTTTTATTTATTTTAAAGACATTAAATGGCCAAAAAAGTTAAAAGGAATGGCAAAAAATTGATTGCTGTCAACTTTCTTCGCATAACGCTGTAACGTGCTCTTATCAACGCCATATTCTTTGGCAGCCTTTCTTATGCCTTGCTTCTTCAGCAAATGATCTTTAACGGCACTAAGCACGGAATTAAAATTAATTTCTTTGTTTGCGGGCGATTTTCTTGGAATTGACATGACTATAAATTCAAAAAATAAACCAAAACAAACGTTAAATGACAAATAAACACTTAATTCTAACACAAACAACGATATTTGATTAGAACGATAGTTCTAGTTCGTTTCTAGTACAAAATACTAGTGTCTCACAACCCAACCACTATGGTGTCTTATAACCTAACCATGATGCCATTCCGAATGTGACAGAAAAAAAACTGTGTTTGTCGTATATGCGCGAAACTCAATATTTCATCGTAAAATGTAAGGAAAACACTAAATGAAAATGCATCACACTCACCTTTTTCAATTGATTCACTCAACAAAATAATGTTTTTAAAAAAATGAGTCAAAGTTTTGGAAATTGATTTTTACACACGATATCCGTATCTAATATAAGCAACACGTCTATACACCTCGGTGCTAGCACAAAAACTAGCAGACGTCAAAACAAAAACTTGACAGCTAACAGATTGGAATTATCGCGATTGCGCGATGGATAGAAACGACTGTCTCACAACCCAACCCGTCTCACAACCCAACCACCCCCCCTAAAAGTTATTTGAATATACACGGAACGAAATAGGTTATTAATTTATTATTCAAATGATTGTAAATATTTATTCTTCAATCTTAAAAACTTATACCCATGTTATTTCAAATTTCCAAACTTTCAAAATTTCAGATGCAGATCTCCGTTGAATTGCATTGCGATTTACCATAATCTGAAAGTATACAGCTTAATCTCTTTGTAGATTCAGAGGAATGCAATGGGGCGTGTATCTAGATAAAATCGTTTTTATGAAATCTCTGCGACGGATGATATTTTGAATTTTTAATATATAACGTCATACTTAGCTAAATAACATTTTATTTTGTCGTGTTCGCAGTTTCACCGAAATTGATAACATGTTTTCGTCATGTTTTATGATTTGGCACATTTCGACGGGAGATATTAATGAACAATTTCAGGTATTTCATTACCATTTAGATTAGTGTCGGCCCGTTACTAATTACTACTATTCACGTTATCTTCTAAACATAAGGAAGAATATAGTATTATCCGATTTCCATAATAAACAGAAGATAATCGGATTAATGGAAAACAGATCATGTCGAATTACTGACTGTGCTCGTAACAAGTATGAACTGCCAGCAATAAATAGACTCAATGGTCGTTTCTATCCTAAAGCATGGCATACTGTACATAAGGACTGGGCTACTTGCTCCTTACTCCTGGCTTCTCCCCATCAAGTGGAGTGTAGCAGGAGATTCGGGAGGTTAGGAGTGTAGGCCAGAGTGGGGCAAAAAGTAATTGCAATTACAATTACAATTACTTACCAATTACTGTAATTTGTAATTGCAGAAATAAAATTACAATTACATGTAATTGTAATTGGTAATTGCAATTACTTTTCGAATCACTGTAATTGTAATTGTGGCCCGCAATTATAATTACTGGTTGAGCCAAAGTAATTGAAATTATCAATTACAATTACATGTAATTGTACTTTTATTTCTGCAATTACAAGTACAATTACACGTAATTGTAATTACAAGTAATTGTAATTGGTAGTTGCAATTACTTAACGCCAAAATGGCACTAAAAAAATATTAGATACCTACTCAATGGAAATGTCTAAAAAGAACAAACAAAAAACATATGTTAGGAAATATTTATTATTTATTAAATTACAACTCTTAAGAAATAGGTTCACTTTTCGTTTTCACTAGGAAATATTTATTATTTATTAAATACATTATATATTAGGAAATATTTATTATTTATTAAATATTTAGTTTTATAATATTTATTTATGTAAAACGATTACTATTACTTTTCAAAATAACCCTGTGTAGGATCGGGTTGTTTAAGGAATAACTTCGCAGGATTGGGGAAAATCTGGACACAGAATATATTTAAACAAAATTAATTTCATACATTTCCTAACATATGTTTTTTGTTTGTTCTTTTTAGACATTTCCATTGAGTAGGTATCTAATATTTTTTTAGTGCCATTTTGGCATTAGGTAATTGCAACTACCAATTACAATTACTCGTAATTACATTACAGTTACTTGTAATTGCAGAAATAAAAGTACAATTACGTGTAATTGTACTTGTAATTGCAGAAATAAAAGTACAATTACATGTAATTGTAATTGGTAATTGCAATTACTTTGGCTCAACCAGTAATTGTAATTGCGGACCACAATTACAATTACAGTGATTCGAAAAGTAATTGCAATTGCCAATTACAATTACATGTAATTGTAATTTTATTTCTGCAATTACAAATTACAGTAATTGTTCTCTTAAACCACTAATTTTTATGTTTTGGACCATTTAACTGTTTTCGTATTGGAATTGTAGACCATTTTTGCTCATGTAATTGCAGATGTAATTAATTACTCATGTAATTAATTACTGCCCAACTCTGGTGTAGGCTGTAATATCGCAGTCACCTAAGCCAAAGCACGGTTAGGGCAATATAAAATAACTGATAGTGGGGGAAACAGTATACTGGTAGTAGGGGAATCTGTACATTAGAGTGGACCTTAGCTTTAGAGCCAAGAACATGTCGTGGAAAACAGCCGCGAAATAATCCCCCGCTGAATGCGGATAGCGGGCCAGCGGGGGGCCCCTAATCACGGCCATGACAGATGAGAAGAAGGGACCAGGTGGCCCCTGGGCGGTGGGCGGTGGGCGGTGGGCGGTGAATTTTCAGTGTACTCTTGAAATATAAATAACTGCACGGTGAATATGAAGAGTACCCTTAAAATGGTTCCATTTCATGAAAAAATAATATATCCAAAATTTTAGATCAATTGAACGTCGGAACGACGTGGTACATTGGATGCAAATTTTTCATATTTACCATGCAGTTATTTATATTTCAAAAGTTTGCATCCAATGTGCCACGTCTTTCCGACGGCCAATTCATCTAAAATTTTGGATATATTATTTTTTCATGAAATGGAGCAATTTTAGAGGAAGAAGTCACTGACAGCGGGGAAGAAGTTTTTGCTTCGTTAAGACATAAATGTGTGTACGTGTGTACTGCAATTGCATCGTAGGGAACATTTACGATGACTATAGTAGACTTTAAATTATTTACAATTTGATATTTATACACCCTGTTATTTTCGACCCTAAGCTCTCCTATAATGAAAAAGTTGTTTCATAAAACGTTTTCCGTCATAAGGACGTTCTCGAAGGCTGATATACTGAAAACACTGTGAGACGCTTTGATAAAAGTTTTAATATGAAAACTAACTAGAACATGTGAAGCACTTCTCTCTCCCTCTCCCGCGCGCATGCACGCGTTCTCTCTCGGTCATCTCATTCTCTCTTTCTTCCACAAAGTGCTCGCACTCGATGTCAGTTCCGACCTGATTACACAATCCGAGAAGTTAATACAGATATTCTAATGACGAACACCCCGAATTTCCTCGCGAGTCTAATCCAATTACAGATAAAAGTCCCATTAGTATTATTATACGAGCTGTTATCCGGCGTTCTCATCGGTCTGGGTTCATTATATTTATATCTGCGCGAAAAATCTCCTTTCGATTGTAACGATCGTGTCATTTAATATTACCGGTACACCTACCGTAGTGGGACGTGTCCGATTTCTGGAGACTTTAACGATATTTTCGAATAATTAAAAATAATTGGGGAGCTGTCCGAAATGTCGAGGCTAAACTTCTGGTCGCGTGGGCTTATGCGCTTTAGTGATATGTACAAATTAATTCGAATTTATTTCTTTTTAATCAAAGTAGTCACTGCTTTTTTTCACGGTGTTGTTATGCGTGTATCGATTCGTTATTAGTAGACTACGGTTTATATTTATTTATAACACAATTAAGTCGGTGAAATTGAAAAGAGTAGGAAGATTAGAAGAATTTATGTATGGTAAATTTAAATATGTTATAGATTTCGACATTTTGAACAATCTTTTCCTTTTCCAATATAGGGGGGTCGCTCTTAGTTTTCGAGATATTCGCAAAAAACTATTGCTAATATTGTATTGAATATTCCGTATTCTTGCACGCTCCGTGGCAGCGTAAGGCTGCTCTGGCGCGGCGCGGCGTCTGTTTACTTTTTTTTTGTAAACACGTTGTGGGGATGAGAGAAAAACAGGGTCTCACTCTGGTCATACGATGGATAACAGAAGTAAGTAAACACTCATATTTTCAATAATGAAATCACGATAACAGTAATATTTATTCACTTATAAAAATAAACAAGATGATTACATATTTAATGGTAATGTTGAAAACAAAATTTATTACGATTATTGTTCTCGGTGTTGGAACAGGAAACGTGAATCCCTTTTGCCGCGTCATATTAAACAAACAATTAAAGGCGGTGGTTCAGTCATGATATGGGGTTGCCTTATTTTGCATATGGGATAGGTCCATGGCATCAAATTGAAAATACGATGAACCAGTTCACTTACAAAAACATTTTAGAACAGAATTTATTGGATGTCGTTGGTAATATGCCGGTACAAGAATGTGATATTGTTCTCCAACACGATAATGCCACAGGGCAATCTGCAAAAAGCGTCAGAAATTGGCTAGATTCTCAACAATTTCAAATGATGTCCTGGCCTGCTTAAAGCCCAGACTTAAATCCTATCGAGAATGTCTGGGCACATTTAAAAATGGAATTAGCGAATAACTACAGTGATCCACCAACCAATAAATGATTTGTGGCAGAGAGTGCAGCAACAGTGATATTCTATTACTCCAGAATACTGCGAAAATATAATTTCAAGTATGCCTAAACGCATTCAAGCCACTGTCAAGGCCAATGACTTCTGGACAAAATATTAAATACATAAAAATATGAAATGTTTATTTGAAAATGAATTGTGGTGCAAAACCGATTACACGAAAAAAATTTGTATTTATCAAAATAATAGTAATATCATGATTGTTTAAATTTTTTTGAAAAGCTGAAATATTATACTTAATACTGTGTATTTTGTTTTTTTATTCTATATGCAAACATTAAATAAAAATACATTTTTGTAAAAACATCGTATGTGTGTTCACTTTTGATCCTCTCTGTATATAGGGTGAGCTTTCAATTTTGAGAGACCACTCCTGGAATTTTTTATGCGTGGGCCCTCTCCGCCCCCTCCACGATCCTAACCACAAATCATTCTATCCTCCACGGAGCGTGCAAGAATATAGTATTAGCAATAGTTTTTTGCGAATATCTCGAAAACTAAAAGCGACCCCTCTATATTGGAAAAGAAAAAAGTTGTTCAAAATGTGTAGCTGCATAACATATTTAAATTTCATCAAAATCGGAGAGAAGTGGTACTTTGTAAAGAATTACCGAATTTATAATGGACATGTTATCAACATAGAAAGAAATAACGATTTCCTTGAATATAACTATTGAATTATACACATTATGAACATTTTAAAACAATTTAAATAAAAATGAACGGCACTTCGTTGGAGGCATTTCGGAGATTTCAAGATCACTTTCATTTCTTTAAACGGAAAGACCTACTTCGTGTATCGTGAATCGATGAAGTATTAAATTCTGCGTAAGAGTGTATTGACCTTCATATGTCCTAAACCTAATATTTAACGAGAAATTATCGAAATAATTTTCAATACACACTTACCATATCCAAGTTGAGCGACATTAACTTATATGTATTCAAGTTGAGGGACATCAATTCGAGCACCTATAACTTTCAGGTACGTATTAAAAATTATTTCGATAATTTCTCGTTAACGATTAGGTGTAGGACATATGAAGGTCAACACATTTTACGCAGGATTTGATACTCTGTCGATTCATAATACAATATAAATATAGGTCATTCCATTGAAAGAAATCCTCTCTACCATGCACTTTTTTTCATACTATTCCAAGTAACTGAAATATTCAAGGTGGACAAAGTTATTGCCCCACTCTGTATACAACCTTTGGAGAATATACAGGCATATAATAAACATAACCAATATTTTTTTTTAGAACATTGTGAACGATAAAGAAGTTTTATAAGTCGTAGTGCAAAGGGGTTAAGAAAACAAATTTGTAGAAAATTTGTGCTGCAAAAGGGTGAATTTGATCTGTGGAGGGGTGAATTTGACTTGCAGAAGGGCGAATAAAACCCGCGAAAGAGTTAATTTGGTGTACAAGATGGCGAATACGATCTACAAAGAGATTAGCTTGGGGTGGAAAACCTTTATTTAGCGAAGTTATGGTTTCGTCACGGGAGTGTATCTCTAGCAATCGACAATCGCATTTCTCTTCAGGTGAAACCTGCCCCGGTCCTATCGAACTGTAATATTTCTCGGTTTTCCCAGTCGAACTGTCACTTTCATTCTCGCGGGCTCCCTGCGGCGCACGCGATGGGACGTACGAGGGTTGAATTCCGTGCTTCAAAACCAGACAGATCATCGATCCAACGGAAAAAAATGGATCCCACGTCGCGGCGTAACGGGTCGCCGGGTTAGTTTCTCGATTTCACCGTATGTACGTCCGGCCGAGCTTTGTCCTCTGTTAACCGGATTTCACGCGTCCGCGGGTTGCGTTAATGTAAACGGATCAACTCATTTCGGTCGTGGGTGCCACATCCGGGCTTTCGAGAAGACGATTAAGGGATTCCCCACCGACTGAGGAGGGGGGGGGGGGAGCAGAACGGCCGAAAGCGCGCGTAGGGAACGCGAATCGAAGCGTTTCCAGGAAAGTTGAGTGGAGAAGACGGGCTAGAGAAGTAGGAAAGAGGAAAGACAAGGACCGGCAACGACAAAAGTGCGACTATCTCCGGGCGTTTCGAGGATAATTTGCATTATTCGCGCGGAAAGTTTCCCCTCGGCGCGTTAATGGATCTTTGGGACTTGAGATTCGGCTGTTCCATTTTCCTTTCCTTCCGCGTTGCCGCCGCCACTGTCTTTCCAGATGGGTCTCCAGAAAAAGTCGCGTCGAATGCATTTCGAGCGTTTCGGCGCAACACGCCACGCACAATACCCCCGTCTAACGACGAGAACTTCTTCCGCTTAGAAAGGCACGAGAAATATTCGTCTGTTATGGGCTTCGTTCTCTGTCGGCGTTAATCATTCTAACTGCATTATCTCGAATAACTACTAAACCATACACTTTATGAAAATTTTAAAACATGGAATTTGGCAATGAATCTACCGAATCCTAATTGAATTTACTTTAAATTTATAGAAGCACATTGAAAAATTTCTCAAGAAAATATTTCTATAATCTCATGGATTGTAAAAGAAAAAAAATTCTGAAATCCGTCATTTTGATAGGCACGCTAGTTCTAATCTTGAATAGTTTTGAAAGTCCTTTCAAGATCACCTCGGTTTTTTTAATAAATGTCCTACCTTTTGTATAGTGAATCGATAGAGTATCAAATTCTGCATCAAAACGTATTGACCTTCATATGTCCTACACCTAATAGCCAACTAAATACATGGAAGCTAGTATAGGTGCTCGTATTGGTGTCCCTCAACTTGAATATGGTGAGTAGGTATTGAAAACTATTTCGATAATATCTTGATAACACATGACCGACCGATGATTATTAAATCATTTTGAAAAATCTATGGTACATGGCTAAACACTTTTTAATGGAACCTTCAAGAGCAACAGCAATTTTCATTGTGAATTAACAAGTCACCCTCAATAACGTCATCTAATAGTTTCATTTAAGACTGCAATGTACAAGAAAATTTCTATGCTTTCTTTTGGTACAGCACAGTTATTGAAAATTAGGACATATGAAGGTCAACACATTTTTGCACAGAATTTAATACTAAACGACACTGATGTATACATATTCCTTTATAATAACAACAGGATTAAACTTATTCAGATATCAGGATGTTTACAAGCTCGGTAGTCCTAGTGTTAAATAGTTTGGACGGTCATTTTTCAAACGACACGTGTTCTGTTTGCGGTTGGAGGCATTTTAAACATTTCAAAGTCACCTTGACTTATATTATAGTGCAAGGCGTTAAGTTATTTCTGCAAAAAAATTGTTTTGTTGCATATGAAATGTCTGATTTTAGAATGCATCTCTTACAAAACATTTCGATCAAGAAATACTATTACAGTCTATAGGTTTATTATATATATAAAACTTTGATGTACAAAGCTAATCCTTAACATTGAACGCACCATGACCGGTCAAATGAACGGTTCTAGATTTTTTATTTCACAATTAATGAAATTATAAAGATGCTTTCATAAGAAATGATTTAATAAATGTCTTTATTAGAGAGCATGTATTAAAATAAATTAAATTAATTAAATTAATTAATTAATTCTTGTCAGTTTTGTAAGGCAACCACGTGCCTGTTGCTTTTATAGTTTCATATTTATAATTATTGTATAATTTTATTTTTAAATAATGTTTATTTCAACGTCAACCAACGCGACTGTCGTGCGTTCCTTTTATATGTCTGGAAAAATAACTTATTGACGATAGCATTATGTGATTTTTGGTCAAAATGTGATGATTAATTAACGTACTAGTCATTGATGGTAAAAAGAACTACAAAATCAAGGTAAAGATCTTGTAAATGAAAAACGTGAATGACCATAATATCTTATTTTTACCGTAATACAATCAAGAAACTTAAAATTTGTAGATAGGATACATTGGGTATACAAAATTTTGTTTAAAGACACTGCTAAAAATCGGACATTTCAAATGCAACAACCTAATATCATAATCGCACAAGTACCTACGAATATGTATTACTTCACTTTTAAGTCGCGTACGAGATGAATTTGATTTACAAAAAGGTGAATTTGATTTGCAGAAATTAATTTGCAGTGGAAAAAAGTGACTATGATCTGCAAAGGTTATTTAGTTATTTACTTACACTTGCTTCTCAGCTCTAGGCATAAATAACATAAAATAAAAAGTAACATAAGTAACATAAATCCTACGTATTTAAAACAGTTGCTCTGTTTCGTTCTGAATGCATGTTTTTACACTTCTTCCTCAAGAAAAATTTGGTTTTCCATCCCATTATTTTCAAGATAAGTTCGCCACCAACATCTCGCGGAATTTGCAATTCAAAGCGACCGTGAGAAGAATTTAGTGAGACTGATAGTGGTAGTGATGGAGGTACTATGAATACATACCCGTAGTTAAAAGTTTAAAATTCTTTATAAATATTTGATTTATGAAATATAGATGTGGTTGGCTACTTAAAAACCACTTGATAGTTAAGAATATGATATGATTTTATCCATTGTACTTTTGTACACTAAACTCACACATAGTACATTTCACAGTATATTATGCAATAATATCACGGTAATTTTATTTTCAATGTTCATTATATAACCCAACAATTAATGATGGAGAATATTGACCTGCAAATTAACTTTTCATTTGAAACCTTAACATATTTTTTCTAAATAAATGTTTTCATTTTTAAAACCTGTAAGATTACTTCGGTAAAGTACTGCTCTTGTTTTGTATAAGAATTAAAAGATTTATTATTTCGTAATGTTTGGAATTTTCAAATTTTGTTTGGAGAAGTATAAACACTAATTTAAAAACAAGAAATTCGGAATTTCTTGCTGCAACTGAATAGTGATTAACGTATAATAACCTCACACAGATCCGAGACACGGCTGCAAGCGACTGATGCCGTCAGAATTAGGGGTTTTCCCTAATTCTCCAAAATGGGTATATCGCTCGTATACCGCATCTACATGATACATACATATAGTATACATATGTATATTATTACTTGAAGGTGATGAATCAAGGTTGTGGGTTAAATAGTGTTGAGAACTAGGCACTTTGGAATGAATGTGTAATTCTAATACATGTATATTCGGATTAAATATAAACTAACTTACAGAATGATTGATTATGTTCAAATATTAATAACTGTACTAATTTAGACGATAACTAGACTGCGGATTTTATGCATTTATGACAAAAATGAGTAGTTGCAATTTAAAACAGTGGACAGATTTAAAAAATTTGAGAACATCAATTTATTAGTTACAGCTTATGGACGCCATTAAAGAATGACAGAAATGATTACTTGGCCCTTGTCTGTTGCAGTTGATGCAAACGATTTTTATTTTGCATAAAGTTCCGCACTCTAATGATAACGAAATGAAATCTGTGTGAAAGTGCTCTGTATACCTGCTTGAAAAGCTTCTGCAATGTAAGAATTTACACAATTTCTCCTTAAAATACATGAAAATCGCTAATGAATGAACGCTGTTTCGGAGACTGTTTAAGAACGCAAAGCGTGCTATAAAATATTTTGAATCTCGATGAAGTAGAGTACTTTACAGGTGTCCAATTAAATAAACAACCTTATTCTTCAGGCCTTTAACTACGTCGGACAGCAAACATTTTACGACTTATGCAAAATTTTGAAATTTTGAAATTTGTTAAAAACTGCAATATATGTATCTTATTTAAAAATGCCAGCACTCTTCGGAGCATTGGACAGTAGCGAAAAACCCAACAGTCATCAGCCATTGGATAGCATTATACTCTAACTTGGTCTGACAAGTAGGAGAGGATTTATGCCTGACGAGACAAGTGGAATTAAGTCCGGCGAGGCAAGTAGAAAAGGAACGGAAAGTGCAATCAGACCGGAGCTAGTGATTTATCATGGAAATAGAAAAGACTAATCTTGGTAGATAGGCAAACGGTGGACGAGCCCGGGGGGGGGGCAGGGAAGCATGATCGGACGAGTAAACAATGCGCGAAGTCTGAAATAAAAATCGGGAGCAAGTAGAAAGAAGAAGAAGAGACTTCTGAGCCAGGAATCAGGAAGCTAAAAGAAGATTACACGTTTGGCAAGGATGGATCCTCAAATGAACGAGTGAACGGAAAAACAGAAGTGCGAGCGGACGAAATCCTAATCGACAATACTGAAACTAACCCCGCCAGTTACTTATCGGAAGACGAGCTGAAGAATGTGCGGATTAAGCTAGCCAGCGAAAAAACACAATGGGGTAAAAAGAGCGAAAGGATGATCGGCTATTCCGAGACAAAAGGGGTAAGCAGAGGATAGGGCAGAGGATGGCCGAAGAAATGTCGGTCATTCTTGTTTTTGCTAGCCACCGTCCAAATCGAGAAACTTGCGAACTCGATCTAATTCCGTTTGTTGCCAACTGCCGGACGATACCGGAATTAGTATAAAGTGAGATTATGGGCGATCGGGTCGGCCGCTCAATTTCCGGCGTCCACCGAGTAATTTATGGAATTTCCGTGGAAAAAAGAGGGTGGGTGGGGGCACAAATCGTGCTAGATGGACACAGTTCGATAAGATCTTTACCCTGTGGCTGGCTGGGCAGGCTCCCAGTGATCGATGCTGTTCTTATCGGCCTGTGGAAACGGAATTTATGGTCGAAATTAATATTATGACTCCGCTTGTAAAACGCAAGCTTCTGGAAAATTTTTGCTGATATTTCAGCGGCGACGCCAATGGTTACATTAACCCTTTCGATCCGTGGTTTTTGTGTTTGAATGTTCTCTCTTTTTCTTGTAGAAAGGATCTAAAAACAAGTGAAATTACATAATACATATTATAATGTTATAATGGCGTAATTTAATTGGTTTTTCAATTATTTAACTATGTTCCACCAATTCGATTATCTAGAAACTTTCATATACATATTGTATATTAGATATTGTATATTGTATATTAGAACATTGTTCGTGAATATTTTGGTAGGTGTCATTCAAAGGATTGCTTGCAAGCCCAACCCCTAAACAAATTAATTTTTTTCTATCCTCAATGATATTTACTCTGAATTGTGAAAAAAATATATGAAATGCAGGAGATAAGTTTGAATATTGTCGTTCTTTTCATTTTAATATCTTAACTAACAACCGAGAAAAAAATGATAAAGTTTAAGGTGTTTACCCTCATCTTACCCTTAAATGAGGGGTTAGCGACTTAAAATTGTGCTGGATTATCTTTCAACCTAAAAGCATTGTTTTGCACCCGATATCGATAAAAGTTGTCGTGGGAACCGCCGAACCATGCTTATTCGGCTAGACCCTTTTAAGTACGTGGATCCAAAAAGTATTTCAACACTAAATTTCCGGTTCTGGAAAAATTGTTAATATTTAACATGTAGGAATTTTGTAAAAATCAATGGTATAGAGATAAAGGAATCATGTTGAAGCTTGAAGATTCTCCATTCGATGAACATTGATCATTTTCTCCTACGATATATTCGCATAATGTAGCGCAGGCCCGGAAAACTTTTCCCCACTGTCGCTGCACGACTCCCACTACCAGTGTACCGGTTCCCCCACTATTTCATATTGCCCCTATCGTGCTTTGCTTCACATGACTCCTCCATGCTCTCCTCTATGCACTCTCCTAATCTCCCCAGCCTCTTCCTACACTTCACAGGAGTTTGGTGGGGAGAACCCAGGAGTAGGAAGGGGAGGTGTGGCCTGACGTAGCGGTTATGTTACAATCACTGTGTTACGGATGGAGAACAAATTCCGTTCGACTTTCTCACGGGAATCTCTTCAAGATTGTCTCTGGCAGGAAGCGTCCTAGATAATCTTTCGTATCATAGTTGACCCTTTTAACAAAGACCGAGCTCTGGCTCGATTTAATTGGAAGTGACAAAAAACGAGAATCTGGCCCTACGTGATCTCAGATTATGAATAAACTATCCCATTCATTTTAGGGGTATATAAACCCTTATATTTTTACTCTCGCGGGCTAGTACTAGCGTAGTCACGAATCGTGTCACGTCGTGCTGCATCTCGTAGAGTCAACTTCCAGTGAGATCGGGCTAAAGTTCCCCTTCATATCAAGGTTAACCGTATAGATTCCGCGAGTCTGGTATAAAATCTACTAGGTGGTTATAAAGTTTCCAGTGCTGCTCGCGGCCCTGGCTCATAACAACTGTAAAGATGCCTTTGAGAGAAGTTACGAAATAAATTTATTTATCGGGCCATATATTGTAAGTAATAAAAATTGTGCAAACATTAAAATGACAAAGGTGTTTTTGCAGGAAATTACTGAATAAATTGATTTACTCGAGCGTATTATGATAAAAATTTGAATAAATACAGTCTTGTCATTTTGATAAAGCAATAGAAATTAGTCACCTGTAATGTTCCGTAATTCTGGTGTTAAATATACAGTGAATTGCAAGATAAAAATTGCGTATGAAAGTCGTTACGTGTGTATCTCTATTGTCTTTTATTTTATTGTTTTAACTGCAATGTTTTCTTGTTCATTCCAGCATGACATTTTAAAATTTTATATCTATAGAGGGTGTTCCATTTAAATCGATCTAGTCGAATATCTCCGGAACTGTTGATGATATTAAAAAATGTTTCAGACGAAAGTTAAAGGTATCAGGGGACACACTTTTCGGTGTAGATATTTTTTTTCTATGTGAACGCGTAGAGGTCATATGAAGGTCAACTTTCTTTTTTTATTGGAATCATATATTTTTTAGTGAACACTACTCAATGGTATTCATTATTTCTTAGATAAAAGTGCTAAATCACTTACAGCGAATAATCATTAATTTAGAAGATATTTTAATTTTAATATTGAGTATTGTACAGTATAGTAATCACCTTTCTAAGCAAACGCGTTTCAAATCATATGAAGGTTTCAAATTTGAAAAAATCGCTCTAATACAACATTCTACACATAACATAAAAAGTAAATTTTTAAATACATAATTAGATCTTTTGGAACGTTAAATGTGGTCTACCCAGTCTACCCCCTCACATAAAATATTATTACGAAGAGTACCACTTTCAAGTCACAAAAATTATTTCCTGGATATAAAGGCGGTTCTAAAAAGTATTTGTGACTCTCCGACTTTTGAAAAATTGTCCAAAAAAATATTACGTGAAAATAGAGGGTGCAAGCTTTAAAATGAGACCACGTTTATTGTTGCACTATTTT
This sequence comes from Lasioglossum marginatum, assembly GCA_028455795.1. NCBI lineage: Eukaryota > Metazoa > Arthropoda > Insecta > Hymenoptera > Halictidae > Lasioglossum > Lasioglossum marginatum. The sequence continues at coordinate 481,198 of CM052251.1, read as the reverse complement.
TTCGTACAAAATTATCACAGTTTGAATATCGATAATAGTTTTTCAAAAATCAGAAATTTATTGTTCGAATAATTTTTGGATCCACTGTACAAAGGAAATATCATTATATAGAACGGCACTTTCAATACGGGAGAGCGGGAAATTCCGAGTAATATGTTCCCTTTTCGTAGAACGAATACGGCGGTTTAGGTCAAAGAACACACTTCAGTGAAAAAGTGCGGAACCGTTTCTCGCACTTTCATATAAACCTCCGACGGCATTGCCTCCGCGCGCTTCGATTTACATCGACCTCTTAGCGGCGGTTAAATCTTCAAAATGTTCTCCTTCTCTATCCGTCGGGGAACTTTCTTCAATTCGGCGAACAGATGTCAGTCCTGAGGAATAAGATTCGAAAGATAGGTCCACTGCGAGCGCAGTTTCCATCTCCTGTCGGAAATCGTTTCGCAGACGCCAGTGTGAAAATAATTGAACTCGAACAACTTTTAATAGCGGAACCTAACACTAATCCAAACGCTTCCACTTGGTATTCGAACCGGCAACGAAAAATTAATAGTTCTCGGATCTATAATCAGAAAGTTTCGTCGTTCTGTATGCGGCCCCATTTATTCCGGAGCAGAATGTAGAACGAGAATTTCCTCGCGTGAAATGAATGTAAAGGCATCGATGAACGTTATGCATTGACACCGGAAAGTACTCGACGCTCGGCAATCAACGTTGCCAAGTAGCGAAACTGAGACCAGGCAAGCAATAGAACATTTACTATAAAAATAAATTCAACCATTTGTACAATGACATTATATATTTTTTTTAATTAATTTATTTACAGTGTTTCTGCCATTAGCAACCACCGTTATATCGTGTTATACAGGGTGTGGCTGGACACACACACACACACACACACAAGTGGTACAACCAGGCAGGGGATGATTCTACATGTAAACATAAGATGAAAAGGAGGAATAACATTTTTTCGTTTGAAGTCTCGTTTTCGAGAAAATCAATTTTGAAAATGCAGCAAATACAGGATGATCATCTCAAATATCTTTGTTGTTTCCAAAGATACATTAAATGTTTTGAGGACAAAGTTGGATGGTAAAATGGCGCTCATACGATAGCAAAAAAATTTTTGTTTTTATGTCATTTTTTAGAGATATTAAGGTCACCTTCATCTTTTTTTATGGAACCCTTTGGATCGACCAATGCCAACACCTGGTTAAGCGTAAACAGCCAGTAGCCTCGCTCTGATTGGCCCGTATTTTTCTGTAACGAAGCCGTCGAGAACATTTTCGTAAAAGAAAAAGTTGTTTCAAATGACTTTAGGAATCACTTTCCAAGGGAATACGACATTTTTGTTATAATTAGTTATATTGGTTATATTAGTTATACTGCGGATTTTATGCATTTATGGCAAAAATAGGTGTGTAGAGAACAACACTGTAAAAGTGTTAGAAGAATTGAAGAGTGTTGTTGACTTACTTTTATTGCAAGTAGAATTATATATTTTCATTTGACTTCCAGACATTATATGTACTATTTTAGTTTTTTATTTCAAAATGTTATTTTACACTAAACCTACCACGAGGGGTCAATTGACTCATTTTAGGTTTTTTATTTGACAATTATTGAGATTGTAAAGGTGTTTTGATTAAATACATTTTTTGAAGTCAAATCTTCAAAAATAAATTTAATCTTGTTTTTTTTTACAATACCATACACATTAATCACTTTTGATGGTCGGTAGATTTAGTGTTAACATATTCACAGCATTTATTTCAGCAATGCCTTCACAGTTACAATATTCTATTAGGTGTCTTCTTGAAAAATATGAAGAAAGATATTCTCACAGAAAAGTTTAAACTTGTTCGAGGATTGTAAATAATGACTTGCACAAAATTACAGTAAAGCTTCGATTGTCCGAACTAAACAAAGACGCCTGATAGTTTGTACAATAGAACAGTATTACATTAAACAATTAATTAAATTAACAGCTTCAATCTGTATTGGTTCTACAAGGAATACTGTTGCATATAGAGCAACGTGCTATGAGAACTAATCTTCATAAATCAGGCTAATGTTTGACATGCAAATTCACTAGCGCATTCTATTGTGTTGTTCTATGTGGCAGCACACAATCATTTTATGTTCTTTGGAATAATACTACTCTTTGGAAAAATACTAAACGAAATCAAAATTTACAATTTATATTTCGTATGGATTTTAGTTATTTTAGTTTTTTGTATTTCATTTTGTATATGTACATTTTATTTTGTTATATTTTTATAATCTATAACTATTAGGTCAATTGAAATATTGTACGGATTGTGGTTATTTCAATTCGTTATTTATTATTGTAAAGAATATATTTTATTTTGTTATATTTCTGTGGTTCCATATGAACAAACTGAAAAATAAAATAAGTGTAAATATATTTTTACTGTTTTATTTATATTTTGCCTCTTTTGTCAAAATTCAAATACCAGTGTATTGTTATTTTGGAAATACTGGAATTCGAGAACCGATTTTTCAAAAGTCGGCAATTTGACAAGTACGCAACACTAACATCAAATCAACGTATTTAATGAAATCGTTCGTAATAGGATTGTACGGTATTGTGCGCGTTGTGTCCCCAAATACCGCAATTCATTTCCTGAATTTCGCTGGGTTGTAAATCCTGCTACGCTCGCTTGCGACGATATTTAGAGTCACAAAAATGTATTGACACGCTCAGCAATTTTCCACAACGAAGATTACAGAAGTTACATATTAACGGCATTTTATTGTATTTTCTTAGCACTATATTTCACACGGGAATATATCTAACACTACGAAACGGATTTTTGTTGCATACAGAAATTTTCTGAGGAGAACAAAATTAGGTTATTATGTTACAAAGAAATTTTGTTCAAATACCATAATTTTGTTCGTACAATGTATATACATACATTCTATATATAATAATAATATTATATTATGTATTTTTACGTACTAGTATGTATGTTTACGTACTTTTTAAAAGAAGTGAAAATTTTGTTGTATGTCACATATATATTGTACACATTTTTGAAAGATATATATGCAAAACAATGCCGCTGTCTGTTTCAAGAAACCACTAAAACAGCGTAAATGGTGATTAATTTTAAACCGATGAAACGTTATCATATTTGAGTGAAAAATACGACGGAAGGTATAAGAAGCTAAATATTTAAACATCCATACAGAACTGATAATTTAAAAGCTTCTACGCTCTTATCAGAATGTTTGCCAATATGAGTGGTCCATATAAACTATTTTTTTCGTACGTTTTATACTTTAGGAAGCTATCAGCATACTTTAAATCACTCGGATATCAGTGGATTAAATGTTTATTAATGTATACAAATTATTAATGTGAACAAATGGGATGTGCATGAGGGATAATTGAATATGGTGAATAATACAGCAATCATGTCGCCTACGTCCAGTAAATATAGTAATAGAAAGATAACGAAGGATTAAACCCGTCGAAATTAAAACCTCGCAGCACTCTTAATTCGCTGTCAGTCATTTCGTATCGTTTACATTAATCCCTCAGATTCTGACGAAGGTAAAATAATGTCTCACGTTATTATCGCCTAAAGCCCGCTGTATATAGGATTAAGTATCGCGGTAATAACCGTCCCGTTTACGCGAGAATTCTACAGAAACTCCCGCATTTACCCGGCAAAGTCAAACATTTAAATGTCGCCACGGACGCTGTAACTCCAGGCGACCATTCAGCTGCTTCAACGCGCGTCTTTTGCCTATTTCTCTCGCGCGTTTCACATATTTTATTGAATGCTCTTTTTTTCCAACAGCAGCCTCGAAATAAAGATACCGCGGCTCCTCTCGGAAATCTGATGGAAAATGCATGCAGTAGGTAAATTAGAAGAAACACTGTACGCGTACTGGTCATCAATAACGTTGGTGCAACAATAACTACGGTTTTTATTCTTAGCTATACTGGGTGTTCGACTACAGATGGGAGAAAATTTAAAAGGTGGTTCTTCATGACAAGATAAGATGAAATAAAAAGATTAAAAAATTGCGATTTTAGTTTCGTTTTTTAGATATTAACAATTAAAAATCCGCCTAAAATACGACAACCCGAGCATCAGCATCGTGCGCGTTGCGAACGCGAATTATTTGTGCGCGATTCCGCTATGTATATTGCATATGCGTATTTTTATGAATACTTGCACTTGTGAGGATTTCATTCGACCTTTATGGACACAATGGATATATGGAAACCATTTTGTAGTGATCACCAGTAAATTATAAAGAGTATTGGCCCCCTCTACTCGATAATTAAATAGGACGGATAATAGAAATGCCCTTGTGGATCTTAACGAGTAGGCAGATTCAGTCATTCAACGATTAATTTGTGAATCCTTAAAACATTTATTCGTTATTTTCGTCTTATATTGTCATGGAGAACCACGCCTTAAATTTTCCCCAACCTGTAGTCGAACATCTTGTATATTTTGTCAATTTGAGTTAAACATTGAATGGCTGTTGTACGATCAAAATTGCAGTTCTTTTGCAACCTCTCTAGATGTTTTTCTCGATTTAATAATTAATTATCAATTGCAGAAAGATGTCCACGATGTTCTTCGTCTTCCGTCACGGAATGTTTGTGTTGGATAGATCATACTACACCAAGCCTGGGTACTAACTACTCGATCCGAGGCATTTTCGTCATCGCATTTCTACCAGCGGCCTTCTCATCTCACCACGATACACGTTTAATCCTGTAATGTAATTTTTTTGGTGAAAAATAAAGAATATTAGTTACAACAGTCAATCCTTTTCAATCCAGTTCCTTTTTTCCCACCCTGTACATGAACATTCAATAGTATGTTATATAATAATAATAGATTAACAGCTTCGAATATTTTGGAAAGAGAAAATTTTATCAAATTAGACAAATATTAAGTTTTGAAAAATTTTCGGTCGTCTGGCTTGTCGTTGAGTTGAACTACTGAATTTTCGTGCCACCTCCTACGATATCATATTCTCCTAATACAAAATTCGATTTTCGAGGTTTTCAAACATTTTCGGCCTTCTGGCTTGTCGTTCAGTTGCACTATTAAATTTTCGAATATTTTCGGTATTCATTGCTGAATTTTAGTGGCACCAAAATTTTTTGAGAACCTCGAAAAGTGCATTTTGTATCGGGAGAATATGATAGCGAAGAAGGTGGCACGAAAATTCAGTAGCACAACTCAACGACAAGCCAGAAGACCGAAACTTTTCGAAAATTTAGCAGTGCAACTCAACGACAAGCCAGGCGATCGAAAATTTTTTGAAAACCTCGAAAATCGAATTTTGTATTAGGAGAATATGATAGCGAAGAAGGTGGCACGAAAATTCAGTAGCACAACTCAACGACAAGTCAGACGGCCGAAAAATTTTCGAGAATTCGGTAGTGCCAGCTACCGACAAGTCAGAGATAAAAATATTGTTTTCCGAAGTTTCGCTACTTTTGCAATTCCTAATCAATAATCTAACCCAATGACAAGTTAGACGGTCGTGAATTTTTGCGGAAATCAGTAGTATAATGTAACAAAAAGTCGGACGTTCGGGAAAAATTGGTGATTCAATAAATATAAAGATACGTTTATTTATTACATTGTCTTTATTCATTCATTGTGGATTACATAAAATGCTTGTATAATTTATAACTTATATTCTTGTATAATTTGTATAACTTATATTCTATACATTTATATTGTAACAAGAAGACTTCTACTGCAGACTTCTACCGCACTACTGCAATATTGTGAACTGCGGTCACAGGTGTTACGAGCCAGGGCCGTGAAGTGGCACGAGTGGCCGGCGAAGTGTTATTACCCTAGGATTAAGGTTTTAACTTGTTAGTAAGAATGCAGACGAACCTGATGCGTAATCAGAGAGCTGCTAGATAGCGGACGAACCTGATGCGATAATCAGGGAGCCGCCAAGGATAATAGGCGATACCTGTGTTGGATCTGAGTGCAGACGAACCTGATGCGTAACCAGGGAGCTGCTAAGTAGCGGACGAACCTGATGCGATAATCAGGGAGCCGCCAAGGATAGTTAGTGGACCTCGTAACTAGTATAATCTAATTGATATTGTGTGGGAACGTTCAACTACTAGATTAGGATATTGGACGATAATAATGGGTTTAACGAATTTGCTCTAATTATCAAAGAACACAAATATATTCTAATTATAATAATCTGTGATACAATTGTAATTGTCGCGAATGAATTGAACTAAAATTGTATAGAAGGTAGAAAGTAGAGTTTACCTAACTATGATGCACGGTTTTGACGCACTGGCAATGCGGGGGACTCGGAAACAACTTTAACACTGCCTAATAGATCTTACACCGAACTTGCGGAATCTATATGGTTACTTTTGATGCGAAGGGGAACTTTAGCCCGATCTCACTAACAGAGATGCGGAACTTGAGTTCCGAAATACAGCACGACGTGACGCGATACGTGTCTACCGAAGTACTAGCCTCCGAGAGTAAAGATACAAGGGTTTATATACCCCTAGAATGAATGGAACACGTTGTTCCTTATCTATATCACTTAGAGCCAGACTCTCGTTTTTTGTCACTTCCAATTAAATCGGGCCCGAACTTGTCTTCGTTAAAAGGGGTCAACTATGATATGGAAGGTTATCTATTATATGAAGTTATTTACGATGCAAGAGGCGCTTTTTAGGGCGCTTCCTTCCAGAGACGGTCCTGAACAGATTCCTGTGAAGAATTCCGTGGGAAACTGTTCTCTATCCGTCACACAGGCGAGGTACAGACAATTATATTAGATGATCAGTCCACTGCTATATTGCTATACATATTGCTTAAAAAACCGATCATTATATTTATATTAAAAAGTTGTTGAATTTCTCTTATTTTCCAACCGTTTAAAAGTATATACTCCTGTAAGTGGTAAGAAATTAGTAAGTTTGACCTAACGACTATTGATTTATTAAAGTTCTGCCAAATGATTAGAAAAATTTTTCTATTTATTGCCCCCGGAAAATTACCATTTGCGCGGTGGCAGATTTACAAGATTTTTATTCCCCCAGGTGGTGACGATGACCCGGTGGATCTCGATTCGAAGAGAAGAAATATTAGAGCGTTCCGATCGATGCTCGTAAATATTACTTCCGTATCGAGTGAATTGATGCTGCATATGAAAATCAAAAGGATTCTGTGTCATGGTGACCGACAATTTTTTCGGGCTTTCTAATATTCGGCGTAATATTATTCATAATCCTCGTCCTACGACCGTAATCGATCGTTAATTCAATTAATAATCCAGTAGAAGATTTGACATCTGTTCAATATCCTCTTACCATTAGTCATATCAAATGTCAGATTAATTATTATGTTAAAACAAAACAACAGCGCGCAGTCTGCTAAAATGAAATTCCCCTTGTCTACGTTTCTTTAGATAGTTTTGTTTTCTTCAGATGTGTAAAAGCATTCTTTCATATTAAAAACAATATTTTAAGGCATATGAGTACTGTAATTATTGTGTAAAATTGTTGCTCTAAGTTTTTATTCGTCTGTACAGGATGGTCTACATAAATATCTCCTTTATTTACGATGACATAACAAATATTTTAGTGCAATGTAAATGATATCACAAGGTGAATGATTTGCAAATGTTACTGTTTTTTGTCAGGGTCATTTTTTCCGGAGCTTCCAAGGTTATCAGTCATTTTCTTCTTGTAAATGTATATTTTTTCCCTTGCATATTCTAGTCGACATTAAAACGCATTCAAAGATATTAATAACATGACCTTAATTTCTCTGAGGAAGAGTTACTTCAAATGATCTTGGGAATCGCCCCTTTTTTCAAGGAAGTAGAACATTTTTGGACACCCTGTATTGAAAACTACAGCATTTTCCTTCAAATCATTGAGCATTAATGGATTTGGTCATTTATAGTTGATTAACTGTAAGCACCACAAAGCTCCATAACATTCTTTACCACTCACAGATAAAGTTTTATATTTTCGAGCAGATTATTCGCGGCTGGTAGAAATGAACAGCGACCAATTCCAGATGCATCGAGTTCTTCGCCGTTTCGAAAGTGCACGCACGCGAGTTGTCCGCCATTTAAATGAGCTTTTGAATAATGTAACAGGTAAACGCGAGTCACGCGACTAAATGTATCGGTATCGTAATAGGTGTGAATTCGTCGAGATAAATTTGCCTCGCTGCTGTAATTTAAATCGTGATTGCATATCGAACGTGTCCAGAGGAGAGTGGAGTAGAAGAAGTTCGTCGTTCTTGGTAGTCGGTGAACAATTTCGTATATTCAATGCTAAACGAGAGAAGTAGATAATCAGTTAAAAGATCGAATAAAATTGTTCAACTTTTATCTGAATGACTCCTCCATCATGAACATTTAGGGGGTAGAATAAAAAATATATTAATGCTATTGGCGCACTGGTTCGATCAATTGTTATTTAAAAGCAATTTTGCAAATTATCACATTAACTTCAACGTTTCGATCTTAATTTAGATCATTTTCAAGAAATAATTGCGTCTATAAATTATTATATATTATGATATTATACTGCATGTTAAACTAGGTTGAGGAAAACTATTACCCACTTGCTTTGTGAAAAAGAATTTTTAACTTCGTTGAAACAGTGAAACACGTGTTGATTTCATGCCGGTAAACAAGACACTGAGGCATCGTGAACATTTGGAAAGAACGAATCAAATCATCGATCGACGTATTGGCCAATCAATATTTGGCGGTAAATTTGAACAGTGAAATGTCTTTACAACCACTTTTAACTGCTTATATACCATGTTGATGTTATGGTAATATTTAATTGACATTCAAATTACTTTTGATCTAGTTACATACAGTTCTGATTGTATGTGAGAACAAGTAGATGTTAATTCATTTGGTGAAGCAACAAAGGAATTTTATATATTTGAAAAATTCATCATAAAACATTACTGGTTCAGCAATGTTACATAATATCCATATATCTTAGGTGTTTCATGCCTAAGGTTTACGCTACGGTGTTTTCATCAATCATATGAATTGTTTCTAATAATATCCTTTGGTGTAAATTAGCTTTCTTAGTCAACTACTTTCATATTTTCAAAATCAAATCCATGGTCAAATTCCATTGAATTCTCGTCAATGCAGTATGTTGTGTTGGAGGTAACAAAATGTTACGTTTATGCTCTTTAATACGTGTTTCCAAATGTCTTGACGTTTGTCCAATGTATACTTGGCTACATCCCTTAAAAGGTATTGAATATACTATATTATAATTTTTTAATAGTGGCAACTTATCTTTGACTGTTGGAAACCAATCTTTCAAATAATGTGGTATTTTGAAAATCGTGTGTATTCCTACTTTTCGAGATATCCTTCTTATGTCGTTAGAGATGTTTTCGACATAAGGAACAACTACGATATTTTTCCAATTAATTGGTCTCGTTTTCATAAATCTTTCCTCTTTTCGTTTTTCAACGACAAGAGGGTGACATATTTCGAAAATACGTTCTTTAATGATATTGGATGTAAAATTAACCGAATACCCGTTATGTTTTAATACATTTTTTATTAACAACAAATTGTTGGATCTAAATTCAGGATCCGATAGTAGGACCGCACGATCAATTAAACCTTTCATTAAGCCCACTTTATGTTGTATGGGATGGAATGAATAGAATGAATAGAAACCAATTGGTTTCTAATTTAGGAAGTAGAGTGGGGACATAAATCTTGATCTGGCAACACTGATAACCTAACCCAAATAAAATTGATATAACCAAAATTTTGCCACAATTAACGTAAATACGCTATAGTTTATACTAATGTGGATATTATGACACAATAGTGTCATAATTATTTATTGGATTTAAGAAGAAAATGATAAATTTTTGTCAGTTGATAGGAAATAGGAATAACGAATTAACTCGCCATCCCAAGTTAAAAGTTTAAATTAATTATAAAATAACTGTAATTTCCTGACCGTTATTTTCCCTATTCTGAGAGTTTGATTTTTCCATTTTTTCAAAACATTGTGTTTCAAACAACTGTTCCTGTTTAATTAGAACTGTTCTCTGCGTTCAAGAAAATAAAAGTTCCGTATTTATCTTTATTTTTATTATTAATATAAAAATTATAATGTCATTTATCTTTCATCCTGCTTTCCTTAAATGCTACAAATTAAATGCATTCTTTAAACACTTAAATATCTACAGATATATATACGATCCACCAGAACTTTTATTAATCTTCTACAAATGTAAAATAATGGTTAAAACTGAACTCCGATAGAGTTAGAGTACTAATGTACAAAGTCAAGTTAGAATAGAAACGAAATGAAAGGTAAAAGTGAGATGAACAATTTTTGTTTATAAAAGTTAACAATTTCATTCGTCCCCTGATTAAAATGATAAATTCTGTGGCGGTAGATTAAACGATTCACAATTTCCAATGTATTGGATAAATAAAAAGAATTCTGAATGGTATTAACAAAAGACTACTGCTTTAATTAGAAATAATTTACCGTCGGTACAGCGAAAGTTTTCTTTTCGTTTCGACGCGCTTTCAATGCAAAGTTCTCTCAATTAGTGGCACAATTAGTACAAAGACATTGTGACGATAGAGGAAATTGGCGAACAGACTGGGAGTGTTTTCATGCAAAAGCCTTCCCAGCCACAAATGGCTGATGGTTGCATTGTGGTAAGTTAACGTCATTATGCACCCTTGTTGTCGTAATTAGCGAATTCTCCTCTGCAGAAACTAAAAAACCTAACGCTATTATTATGAAATCTATGATCGAGCAAACAGTGTATGACAATATGCTCGCAACACGGATTCGCCACTGATAACGAAACAAGGAACAAATAAGTTATCTAAGAAATTATGAGCATGAGCATAATAGTTGTAGTACATAGTTACGCATTACAATTTTGCCGTACAATTAGGCTACGGATTTTATGCATTTATAACAAAAATGATGTTGCATAATTTTTAAAATTGAAAAGACATTAGAAGAATTCCAGGACAATATTATATTATTTTCCATTTTTTAATGTGGTCAAAAGAGAAAATACATTTTCATTAACCTTGCTTTTCTTACAATCAACTTGCACAATTTTTAGTTTGCATAAAGATCCGCTTTACTGTTAATAATTTCGCAGGCGATCTTACAGCAATTACTTTATTGTTGAAATTTTCCCAGTAGAAAGTTCGATATTCAGAGGCACCAACTACACAGGGTTTCTAAAAAATATTGTACTTCCTTGAAAGGATTCACGAAAACATTTAAAGTAACTTTTTCCTTTGCGAAAATGTTCTCCGCGGCTTTGTTAAAGAGTTACTACCAAAAAACACGGACCAATCAGAGCGCGGATGCAGCGGACGGATTCCGGCTCGGCCAATGACAACGGCAACGCGCTCTGGTTGGCCCGTGTTTTTCGTTATTCGCTCCTTTCAAGGAAATACATTTCTGGGACACCCTGTGTGCAAGCTGAGCCAAATATCTGGTATGGCTTGTATTGATTTGTTTTATCATTTATTCAACAGAACTTTCTTGTTTCCAACTATTTTGTAATGGAACTTCGACCAACATATTTGTGGCATTTTTCCAATTAAAATGAGACCAAACACGATATAATTTGTATCATGTTTTCTTGGTTAATTGTCGATTTAGTAAAACCTCGATTATCCGATCCGAAGATATCTGTATTCTCCATTATCGGAAGGTAAACAGTTCAATCGAAAGGAATCCATATATTTTCATACAATTATAACTATGTTATAATTATTCAAATTACAAAGAAATTTCCATTAGAAATTCTTAAATAAATTTCTTCATTCAAGCACATATTGTTATAAAAATTGCGAGAAATCTAAAAATGAATTCAGTCTTGTAATGGTCCGGCTCTGTTAGGTTATAATCGGTACGATTAGTGTTAACCCCTTGCTCTACGATTTATTTTACGGTTTCAGTGATTAGAACTTTCTTTGTAGGTCGTAATTTCCTAAAAAAGGAGGAAATTTATATCTATTGTATGCCTACATGTTTTCCAATAATAATAACTATACATTAACAAAACCAAAGTAGAATTTCTTGTCGGTTTAAAGGAAATTAATAACATACATATTTATTAGACTCTGTTCAGAATCTTCATCATGAGTCTGACACGATATTGTAGGGCAAGGGGTTAATATTCGAAACATAGATTTTCCATCGCAGCTATGTGGTCGTAGAGGAACAGTACGGAATAGTTAAATATGTTCTGACGAACGTTTAAAGAGACATCAAACAGTAGATTGAGGCACGTTCGTTTTCTGTAAGACTCGAAATCCCTCGTCCCTGTTCAGCTTTATCCGTGTCGCTAGACGTCATCTCTGCTGGAACTACTTAGGAGAACTTTCCGCCACCATTACCTGCTAATTTTAATCGTCGGAACTGAACCGCAGTTGACAATCGATTATTCAAATTACATGCTCAATTTGAATGTTAAAACCGAGGAATGACTCAGTAGCCGAGCGGGCGAGCGTAAAAAGTAGGAGTGGACTTGGCGTTATCGTTGCTTTTTATTGGATTATAACTGACCGACACTGAATAGCTAAAAGCAATTTAAATTATACTTCACGGACTTTAATTGCGTCTCGCTGTTCGGTCCAATTTATCCACGCTTTCGACTCGACAGCGTGCACGATGAGTGGAGCACAAGTATGTGACCCATCGATACGAGTGAAACAAATAACCGTATGATCATGTACGTGAAACAAGCCTGCAGCAAGTGGTACAAATTGTTAGGAACAATTATCGGGACCGGGGAAATAAAGGGACAACGATGCGTAGAGAATTTGGTCTTCGTACGTTAAGTTATGCTTTTTGAAGAATAACTCCTTCGAAGGTCATTTAAAGGTCAAAATATTAAACATGGTCCAATTTGTCTTTTCATTAGGCTTCGTACAGACCTAAACGCCGAATCGCGCGCCGAACGGCGAACGAGTTTTTGCTATTTCCAGAATTTCTTCCGAACAACTATGGAAGCTGCAGCGGTGTATACTACACAAAGAAATACAGAACATGTTGGCAGTTTATTTAGTGAATCAAAGTTTATAAGTGAAATTTTCAGGTCAGGACGAAGTATTAAAGACATCAGATTCGAGACTACATTATTTGAATTTTTGGAGATGTTGCTGTGCAAGTGCTACTCATTCGCGATCGTGCGCGCCGTTCGGCGCGGCGTTCGGCGCGGCGAAATGCACGCATTCGTGCGCGTGGTTGATCCATCGGCTCCGGGAACGCTGCGAACGCGAATGCGTGCATTTCGCAGCGCATTTCGACGAACATTTCGCCGCGCCGAACGGCGCGCACGATCGCGAATGGGTAGCACTTGCACAGCAACATCTCCAAAAATTCAAATAATGTAGTCTCGAATCTGATGTCTTTAATACTTCGTCCTGACCTGAAAATCTCACTTATAAGCTTTGATTCACTAAATAAACTGCCAACATTTTCTGTATTTCTTTGTGTAGTATACACCGCTGCAGCTTCCATAGTTGTTCGGAAGAAATTCTGGAAATAGCAAAAACTCGTTGCGTTCGCCGTTCGGCGCGGCGTTCGGCGCGGCGCGGCGTTCGGCGCGGCGAAATGTTCGTCGAAATGTACGGCGCGGCGCGCGGTTCGGCGCGCTGTTTAGGTCTGTACGAAGCCTTAGCTACAATATTACACTAATCAAAATACAGTAGCGGACAAAAGTATAAGACGACTATCTTTTCAGATTATTGCATTTTATTAGAGATACTAAACGTCGAACAATTCCCAATTGTTCTTAACATTACACATATATTCGCACTCTATCTACGAACAACCTAGACGCTTTCAAAACATAGACAGTGTTTGGCAGAATGCGCATGAAACTTTCAATGCTGTATTTCCTGCGGACATTAATTTAAGACTTATTTATGAAAAAGGTATTTATGTTAATGCAAGTAACAATAATTACTTTAAAATATTCATGTGCATAAGATATCATGGTTTCCTTCATAATGTCCAGATATTTAAACCTTTCCATAATGCCATTAATTTTTCGAGTTGGTCCTGGACCGTTTCACAAGGAACGATGTCCACATCATTAAACAACTTCCACCGTGCTTGAGTGTTCCTACGATGCAGTTTGCATTACGCAATTTGCGACGTCTGATATATCAAATTCCGTCAGAAGATACTCTATTGAACTTAGACACTCAAGGCGGTAAACTCATTTCCAGGATTGCAAGGGTGCGGGACTCGCGTTCTCATTTCTCGATAATACAAAAATGGGGTTTTTCAGTAGTCAAAAACGCTAGATAAAAGATCCATCTAGGGCACTATCGCCCTCAAAAGTCCTATTTTTTCGTTTACGAGGCGTAATTTGCATTATTCGGCAGCATATAGCTATGAAAATGGCTACATGCGCAGTTATATGCTTCCGAATAATACGTTTTGTGCTGCCATCTAGCGGTTCTGCTCAGTAAGCGGCTCGCGATCGTCACTACAACCCAATATGGCGTCGCCCTTGCCTGTCAAAAACTCTGCAGATTGCTCAACTTTAAGCAACCATAACTCCTGAACCATTGATCCTAGAGAATCGAAACTTCGATCTGCAGAGTCCCCGGGTATAGATCTACTGGATTACATACCAAATACATAATAATTAATAGGATAAAGGCACAAATTTTGAGTCCGGTAAAGTAAAGTTTATCCTAATCTTTTACTGTTTTATATTTCACCCAACCAATTTCTTCATAAATGCATAAAGATCCGCAGTCTATTAATTACCAAATAAGTTGTTCCAATTTTGTGTAACTTTTATTATGCTCTGAAAACAATTTATACCAGTGAATCAGGGCAGAACAAGACCTGGGAATTCGTAAAACAGCTTTTCGGATGAATGAAGTGTATTTATGTCTCGTTAACCAAACGGATGAGATCGATGGCTCGTCAGATTATATCATTCCGTAACGTTAACCAAAAATGGCGACGGCGCGCGGCGTACGAGTTATTCATTCATTAGAAAATGCGCTGTCTGGCGGAACATTGGGAGAGGGTCAAGCGTACTTGAAAAAAGGATTACGTTCCAATTTGTTTCATGTTCCCGCTCGTTACATTAAATGTCCGCGGTAGTCCCGGTAAAAGAGGCAGGTGTTGAACGATCCATTAACCAGTCCGGGTAATTGTGTTTTAAGCACGGCCTCGTTGCCATGTTATTTAGTGTGGAGTCTTAATATAAATCGAATCGTTTTACGGCTGGCGGAAAAATTGATAGAGTTCCCGCTTCGTATAATTTTTTAATATCGGCCGGTAATGTTTGAGATAATTAGCTGAAAAGTCGGTGGTCCATCGCCTTTCGACGGGAAATATTTCATACGCCATTTCAAAACTGTTTTGCGAATTGCAGAAAACGCGGATCTCTTCACGAATCTAAAATCGTTCCTCGTTTTAGTAAAATAACATTCTAGTAACTGAACTTCTTCATGCAGTTGAGAACGATATTAATTATAACATAATAATATAGTAATATTAATATAGTAATTAATGTATATAATAATATTAATAGAATAATTAATAACAAAATAATATTATATTAAATATAATATATTATTAAATATTATTAAATATATATATTATATAAATAATATTAATAAAATATGAAACTTATTAATATACGATAAAAAAATTTATTAATATTATATTGGTAAAATATGACTAATATTATAGTATAATTTTATAGGTTTACAGTCTCTCGTCAAATAAGTGACATTTTACACAAAAACATGAATATTCAATTCAATTATTTATTGAAAAATTATTATAATAATATTAGTTCAATAGAACTTGATCGATACTACTTCCCTTACCTATCCACTTACTTTTGTGCCAGACTGTACCTCATTAGCGATTCAGTCTAATTTGTAACTAATTTCCGCATCAAAACAAGCCAAGTTTAACCGTTGAATCCCTCTTCATCAACCCCCTCCCCTCCTTCACCTTATTACCTTCAATCATGAATTATTTAAGATAGTAGTTCCGAAGTAGTCTTACGAGAGTGTTCTTAATGATCTGTGTACCTACTTATTAATAGATTTCGAGACTTCATACATGTTGTCGGAAACAAATATGAGAAGTTGATGTACTTCTTCAAAATAATGTAAGATAAAGGTATGTACTTCAAGTCTAAACAAGAATATTTGGAGAATATTGAAGAATATACAACTTTTAGTATATATCCGTAAAATCTGTGCATCAAACTTTATCATTGTCTTTATACATTATAAACACTAATTAATATAAATCCAATATTATTATTAGGCATAGCACTTAATTCCAGGAATAACATCCATCGCACACAGAAAAAAATTCAATTGTCTTGAAGTTATAAGTTTTACACTTGCTTTTGGACATCGTAGTTGTTCCGTCGCGCAGGAACAGTCACGTGTTTTCTTTCGGACAATATTTATGGTGCGTTCGTGACTAAAA
>CM052251.1:444986-464555 GCA_028455795.1 Lasioglossum marginatum | reverse complement strand
TTTCGAGTTTGACCACGCATTTGATTTTGAAAATGCAAAAATTCTAGACAGAGAACCTAATTTGGAACGTAGAGTACTACTAGAAACTATTCACATGATAAAACATCAAAGCGTAAATCTTAGGTACGAAACACCAAAGATTCATGAATATTACGTAACATTACTAAACCAGTAATGCAGTTTTGATGAAGTTTCTACTTATATACAAAGTAATGTTTCTCTTCTACCAATAAACACTTTGTGTTTTATAACATCCCTGGTATATGAATGTCAATGTTCTTACCATATCTAAATAGTATTCAATTGGATGTGTTGTGGTGAGATTTGTATTTCGTTAATTTGAATTTACCGCCAAGAATCGATTCAACTACCTGTCGATCATTGTGCCTGATTGGTTGAATGTCAATATACGCCGTTTCAATAGATGTGTCTGCTCTCTCTTAACGGAATGTACCTCAGTTCAATGTAGACCAGCATGAAACTCAGTCAGTTACTAATAGTTTATTAACATTTCTTTATACATAGCATGTACGTTATTTAAAAGTTTATCTTGTTAATTAATGTTGTCTCCCTTGTTAAATATCTAGTATATTAATTATGTATATATTTTCAGACGCATTTCTCTTGAAAATGATCCAAACCCGAATCGAAACGTTGAGGGTTTAATTTTCGCAAATTTGCTTTGTTCGTATTATTGATCGAAACCGTGCGCCGAGAGCATATTCTATTATTTTTAATCTATATTTATGTTCGACGTTGCGCGATTCTTTCAGTAACATTTGGCGTTCGTGGATATCAAATATAGAAATGGTGGGCATCAAATATAAAAATTGCATGACACATGCAAATTTTCATTTACTTAATATTTTTTGAGAAACTAAAGTTTCAATAGAAATATAAAATCACCCGGCGGGCCGCACAATTTAACGTGGCGGGTCGCATGTTGGCCAAGCCTGATCTAGAGGGTGTTCCATAATGGTATAAACGTGGAGGAGGTTTCTACATGAGAAAATAAATTGAAAATATAGAATAAATTGTTTTCCAGCATTCTATTAAATACAACTCGTTCTCTTGTGAAACGTAAATCGTCACAGAAAAATTAGAAATTCGCCGAACACAATACCACGTGTCACAATTGTAAATAATGACATGCATAACGTTAATTTGATTTGCTTGGCGTCAAATGGAAAATCGTGGTCGTTGCGCATATGTGACGCTGGCAGCGAATGTATTACGCTTATGAAACCCCAATTGACGTTTATTACAGCTACATTTGTTGTGCTAACAATAAACTTAACAAAGCAGATTAGGGAACACATAACGTGATTTGACAACAGTTGCAGTCTTTTAAAAATGTATAAATACAATACAATAACACTTCTGGCATTGTTTTCCCTAAATAAGAAACCGAAAACATAAAATTCATGAGAGCTCACGAATATTTACAAATTCCTATTAATACTATTAGTAACAAAACTGATAAACTGTTTATGTTCATATTTTTAGTTTATTTATATTATTTTGCACATATGTAACTGCATATGTACACTCTTCCAAACTGACTCTGTTTTCGCATCACGATATGTAAACAAAGTTTTATCTACGTTCAACCGGACCAAAATTTATATTGCAATAAATTTCCGACTACGTAGTGTCAGATCAACTAAAAGGTGTCGTAAATAAAAAAAAGTGTACATTGATATATTAGGATGACAAATTTTACCATACACAGCGCAAATTATAAATGATTGTTACAGATGTCAACACCATGCTGTAAAATAATAATAGATATAATAATAATAGACAGCATAGTGAAATTGTTTGAAATGTAAGAATACTCCTCCCGTTATAAAATAAAACCAGATAGATTTTTTTATAAAAACTAAGGTATAAAGTTGTAATCATTTTGTATGCATAATTACATAGCTTGAACCTTATTTGTGTTGTTGTTTTATCAATATTTAATTACAATTAAATACTTTTATCTGCGAGACATCATTCTTGACGCCAGCCCTGACCACGCCCCGCGCTTGACGTCACCTCATCGCTCTGTTCCGGTCACACTAATACGTGTACATATTGTGTTCGTCAAGCGATTCGGCCAATAGTGGAAGACGTGCAACGCGGAGTGGGGATATCGTAATCCCTACAAGTTCCTCAATGCCATCTCTTGATGGACGATCAGTACATGAAACTGCTCCGTTAACACATTAAGTACTGAGCCCGTTTTGCTTGCTGCTCCGTTCAGGTCCACACGGGTCAGGACCCGTTGAGGATCGGCGGAGCCCGAACGGAAAGTCTAACGCCGGTCCCTATGGACCGGCGCACTATGGGGCAAACGGAAGAATTCTGTGTCAAAATCTAAGAACTTTCGATAGAAATGAGATAGAGCGATGAAATTTTTTTTAAATGAAAGCTGAAACTTGGCAGAATATGAAATAATTATAGAGATTGTGGTACGAACGCTTTTTGACCTTGAAAAAATTCGTTAAACTTGCACAATTTCAAGAAAATTGTGGTTTTTCCAATACCACGCGTGGAAAAAATTTTTTTTTAACATGCGACACATTATTTCCCGTAGATTTTTTCACGCTGATTTCAAATCTGGTCTCAAAATTTGTCTACGACCTCAGGATTTTTCAAAAAATCGATTTTTGTGAAAAGAGATCAATGAAATCATCATTTTTTCGTTGAAATGATTTGATAAGTATTATTATTTATGGAACCGAATAAAAATAAACATAATGAAATATTTAAACGTTTAGAATTACTTACGAAGCATGAAACACTTCAAATTTCGTGAGCGCTTGACGAATTGCTACCATTGTCGCTGGCACTACTTGTAGGCTGCTGTGTGTGGCTGTAATGTAATTTAAATTAGATATCTATTTTTCATAATTATATTTTCATTTACACAGGAAGTAAGGTAAGTATTTCATCTTTTTAACTTACTTCTCATAAACGAATTTTTTAACTTCTGCTGATATCTTACGTTCTTTTTTAAAGTTCAATCGATTTTTTACTAATATGAGTGAAATTTTCGAGTCGGTTAGGTATAATGCTCGATTAAAAACGTCTAGTATTCTATTTTTTCGGCTACTTTGTCGTATGAAGTATCATGAATGAGTATGATGCGGTAATAAGTATAATTTATGCCATTCACTATTCAGAAGATGCAAATGAATCGTGGCATAAATTATACAGAAAAAATATGATACTGCATTCACGACAAAGTAGCCGAAAAAATAAAATACTAGACGTTTTTAATCGAGCATTATACCTAACCGACCCGAAAATTTCACTCATATTAATAAAAAATCGATTGAACTTTAAAAAAGAACATAAGATATCACCAGAAGTTAAAATTTCGTTTATGAGAAGTAAGTTAAAAAGATGAAATACTTACCTTACTTCCTGTGTAAATGAAAATATAATTATGGAAAATAGGTATCTAATTTAAATTTCATTACAGCCACACACAGCAGCCTACAAGTAGTGCCAGCGACAATGGTAGCAATTCGTCAAGCGCTCACGAAATTTGAAGTGTTTCATGCTTCGTAAGTAACTCTAAACGTTTAAATATTTCATTATGTTTATTTTTATTCGGTTCCATAAATAATAATACTTATCAAATCATTTCAACGAAAAAATGATGATTTCATTGATCTCTTTTCACAAAAATCGATTTTTTGAAAAATCCTGAAGTCGTAGACAAATTTTGAGACCAGATTTGAAATCAGCGTGAAAAAATCTACGGGAAATGATGTGTCGCATGTTAAAAAAAAATTTTTTCCGCGCGTGGTATTGGAAAAATCACAATTTTCTTGAAATTGTGCAAGTTTAACGAATTTTTTCAAGGTCAAAAAGCGTTCGTACCACAATCTCTATAATTATTTCATATTCTGCCAAGTTTCAGCTTTCATTTAAAAAAAATTTCATCGCTTTATCTCATTTCTATCGAAAGTTCTTAGATTTTGACACAGAATTCTTCCGTTTGCCCCATAGTGGCGGCGGTCACCGGCGTGGTACTTAACGTGTTAAGGGGTTAGGACCCAGTAACAAGTGGGGGAAATATAAGATTTTTAAACAACAGTACAGAAAAAAGTGAATGATCGATTAATATAAGATTTTGTATTTCAGTTTACTATATTATGAATTATAAAAAAATGCTTGTAATATTTAAGAAATAATTTGTTCTTATGCCTTTCGTCCTCTTTGCTGGGAATATCTTTTCTTCCAGATAGCCAACTGGTGTATAGGATTCCTAGCATCCCAAAAATGTCATAAACTGTGTCATATGCTCTAGGCATTGACGATCCCACATTTCAATTTTTGTGAAAATTAACAAAATGGCAGATATTTTAAATTTAATGACTGAATTTCGGTAGAAAATTTGTTAATTTTTTATTTATATTTAACAAAATAATAGGAGAATGAAAAAAAATCGATTGTCAATGCCTAATAGATATTATAATGAAGATAACTGTAAAATTTTAATGTAATTGCTAAGGTAGAACTAGAGATATATATCTTGCACACCATTTTGAAAAACGCAACTCTGAGAAAAACGCGTTTAAAGTTTACAAATAATTAATTTAATAATAGACACATCAAAACATAACACGTAACACATTAGAAGTAATACTAATCTTTCTATAAAAAAAAATTTACGATTTTTTAAAAATATTACTGTGTCCTAACCCCTTCCGGAGGTATCCTGGTTTTCAAAGCCGTTTTTTCATGCATCTTTAGAAATATTTTTCAGAAGAACAATTAAACTTTTTGTATTAGGATTTCGCACACATATTTATGGATTCCTGAAGTACTAAGTTACTTTTTAATAAGTAACAATAATCAAAATGACACGAGTGCATTAGGTGCACAAATTAATTCGTGCCAATAACAGTTCATCAATTACATCTTTATCTTGGAATGAAATCTTTCAGTGATCGTATTGGAGATTAATTACTTGCAAGATGTAGTGAATGCATAGAAAATGGTGGAGATTATTTCAGAATATGTTTTAGTTGTTTGTAAACAATCGATAAATTCGCGAAGACTGGGCTACGAACCAATTTATACATCTAATAACATAATTTGTTTCTGGCTTGAAATAGCTCAACAATTAATCGCAAATGTAGCTTCGTCTTAACAAAAGTTTCAATCATAACGACCCGTACATGATTTCCTGTTGCAATTTGCGAAATCTGTTCGCGTTCACGTGTACCAATTTGTAGAATTCGATGGAAGTCTTTCGCGATCGATCTATCAACGTGATTCTATCGGGGTTGGTTGTATGCCGAGTGTGATGAAACGCTGTTCTCCTGATTTTTCAATATGATACGATACGAAACTAGATTGACGCTCGAAATACTGTATAATAGTGTAAAATGTCGTCGATCGGGCCATTTTAAACGCACAGTTTTAGCGAAACGAAATAACTTCACCAAATAATGTTTCCCTTCATTTACTCGGTATTCCTTTGTTCAAGGTCATTCTAAATTCGTCACATAGTCCACCATTGAATGTACTATGACATTGGCGAAAACACTGCGGACTCAAAGATATACATATACAATAGTGATTAGATATGAAATATTAAATGAAAAAAATATAAGATATTAAATGAAAAATAGATAGGAATCAAATATAAAATATTAAACAAGAAATATATGTATAGTAAGCGAATATAAAATATTAAATGAAAAATATAATACATAGTAATTAAATATAAAATATTAAATGAAAAATATCATACATATACATATAGTAATTAAGTGTAAAATATCAGACAAGAAATATATGTATAGCAAGTGAATATAAAATTATTATGTACAAGAATAAATGACACTCGATCCTATATAAACCGAATTCTGCAAGATATTATCAGATATTTTGTTTGGTCAAAGAGAGTAAACTTCTCCTTTTAAATTTGTTCAACCTGACGTGGAGCTACATATGTTTATATGACTTCCGTCAAGAAGTTTCTTCTTAAATTTAATAAAAAACAGAAAAGAAAGGTACGTCTAGGGATTAGGGATCTATCCCAACGTTAATTCGCAGCCGACTGAGAAAAATCGTTTGTAGGAAATCCACCAACAATAGCGGCTTTCAATCGTCCACATCGTAAATAAGAGACTGGTGACTGGTGGATGATGAGTTTTTTGATTGATGTGTGTGAGGTGGTTGGCGCGGGCTCGATTTTCAGAGAGGAAATTTGTTGCTAAATATGCCACTGCATTGCTCTGAATTTCGGCCAGAGAAAACGTTCGTTTTTACAACTGGAAAATTGCCCTTTCAGTTCGAACTGTGTGAGTGGCGTGAGTTGTTCTGGGCAGTAACTCATACAATTTTGATTATTTTTACTAATAAACAATAACATATGTACTTCAGGTATCCATAAATGTGTGTGCGAGATCCTAATAAAAAATGCTTTGCAGTTCTCCTGAAAAAAATTTCTGAAGATTGATTCAAAATCGGCTTCGAAGACCAGAGTACCTCCTTAAGAGAGCAGTCTCATGGGTCAAAACGTCGATTTTTTAATTGTATTTTTTAATAATATAGAAAATACTTAAAAATACTTTTAAAAAATTTTATAATTAACAATCAAAAAGTCAAAATTTACTAAAATACTTTTAGATTTGGTGTAAAACAACTCAATTGCTATAACGACCTTTATTATTATCCGCACGTGGTCGCGACGCCCTAACCTCAACTTTTTGCATGTGCTATACACAACATGGTACGCAGTTTGTTACTTGATCTCGACTACTACAATCCAGAGTCACCTATTAAAACTCGTGTCCCCACTTCACCTTCCCTTTCTACATGGCTACATTAGCCACGGGCCGGTCACGTGACGCGTTCACTAATTCGGTACTGGCGCAGAGATGGATTCTGTATTCCCCTCAATTCCTGCTCCCTCCCATCACCTAGCGACACTGCATGAGACCCCTTAGGGGGGGACCTTACACTTTCTCGGTCGAAAATTTTAATAATTTTTATGAGACTGATAAAGTAATAAGAAAACATTTTTGAGTCCGTAATTTTTTTGACATACAGTTAGGTGCATAACTGATCACACACACTTTAAATCAGAACAACTTTTTTATGAATGGACCAAACGACTTCAACTTCTCTGTAAGGCTAGAAGAATTAGTTTAGAAAATGACGTCTAAAAAATATGTTGAAAAGATGCACTTGGTCGTTGCAATTGTGAAAAACAATAGTAAAAATTGGTTTTTTCGACGTTTTTAGCTGGGCCAATAACTTTAAAAGATGTGTTTGGTCAACTCGTATAAATTACATACGTTCTGAAAATTTCATTGAAATTGGTTAGTCGGTTTACGAATTATAAACGATCAAAAGTGGTAAAAGTTAGTTATTTTCTTCCTCAATTTTTAACGTTTCTTTTTTACGAAGACTTAAGATATACATACAGTTAGGAGCATAACTGATCACACACATAATAAATCTACACTGGGGCTATTGTTGTGTAGAAATTTCAGACCGATCGGTTTTTAAATTATTATGCACACCGATTACAAAACCGTTGTTTTGGAAAAAGCGTGTTTAAAGTTTTGACAAACGAATTTTCACATATAAAATCTACTTATGTTCAATCAGCTATGTCGGCTATAATCGTCTATAACTTTGAAAGTATTTCGAATATTCCTCTGAAATTTTCAGAGAATGTTATTGAAATGTAACGGACCTGCACCGGAGGTCTCGCGTCACCGCCGCACTGCGTAGCGAACGCCGTAGTACGACCCGCGGCCGAGAGAGGGCCACCGCGCCGAACCGGTTTCTCGCGAGAGAAGTTGAGCGGTCGCGCCTATAACTCCGGCCGGCGGACGCCGAATTAGCAGAGATCCCCAGCCTGGGCAGCTACCCAGGCATTCCCGATCCTACCTCGAAGACGTCGCAAGCCGTCTTTTCCAAGTAAGTACCGCCTCCCGATTTCTGCCGACCCTCCGACAACGAGGTCTTCGCAGCTACGAAGATCTTTGCGTTGGACTCTACTCCGCGGTGGGGCAGCTACTCGAGAGAAACTCCGGCAGCTACCGGAGTCCGACCAAGGGGCAGCTACCTCGAGGTTATCATAGAACCGCCGCGGGAGGCCTCGATGCCAGTGTCTCACTGACATCGCGGATCCGACAATCCCGACCCGCGGCAGGGGAGATCACTTCGTGATTGAACTCTTTCCCTGAGCCGCCGAGTACGACGTCAGCGGACCGATTGCTATGCGATCCCCGTCCGCCGTCCGCGTAGATCGCCGAGTACTGTCCGTTACAGTGCCGATCGCCATCCGCCGTCCGTACCGACACGCGTCCGCGTGGATCGCCGAGCGCCTTCTGCGCCGATCACCGTCCGCCGTATGCTTCGAACACCGTCCGCGTAGATCGCCGAGCACTGTCCGCAGCAGTGCCGATCGTCGTCCGTTTCGATCGCCGAGCGCATTCCGCGCCGATCACCGTATCCGCCTCGTACTCACGAGCCCGTCTAGCGAGCATTCTTGCCAAAACGTGAGTTGTTATTTCTACACCCACGCATCTCGTCCTCCGTCCCGGCGATTCTCTCCCCGCGTTTCTCTCTTCGTCTTCGAACCCCGACGCGACGAGCTATTCGGCAACGAAGGGCACGGGAGACGAATCGGACCCGTTACAGAAATATGATACTTTCTAAAAATCGATTTTTCCGACCCGGGAAGGTGTAATGTCCCCTTAACTCACCGGGTAGGCCACCGGTACGCGTTTGACAACTAAAACACAATAAACTGAACGAATGGAAACTGCTACAGGAAAGTCTAAAGTAGTAGAAGAAAGGTGCAAAGTGGATGTAACTGTAAGAAAGGGAAGCGGAGGGGAGGATGAGAAGAGAGGATGAACCGAAAGAGCAAGGCCATCTGAGAGGATAAGGCGCGCATTTGGTAGTACGTACGTAGCACACGTATGGCGTATATCCCCGGTATTGTACCACTCCATTAAACATTCACTGCAGTGTACTATAAAGCATGATATAATCTCGCAATGCGGTAAACAGCGCCGAGTTAAACAAGCGTGGTCTCTGCGAACCGCGACAGAACCGAGAGAGTGAGAGAGAGGTAGAGAAAGGGAGAGAGCCGCAACCGCGTTCAAAACGGCGAACGCCGCTGCGAAAAGTAATTCGCAGACCAATCCCCGTTTCTTCCGATGTTTAGGATCCTCCCGTAACCATAATTAACCCTTAGCCCTTGTGGTTCAGAGACACCACTAAAAATTCTTGTACCATTATTCAAAATATCGTTTAATTATTAAATTCTATCAATTTCATATCCATAAAATGGAAAACATCATGTAAAATGAAATTATTCTCTCCGTGTTGTTGTCAAATATATTCGACATTATATGAATGTATTTTTTGAAGTTCAATGGTTTGGTGAATTTGAATTTTGTTTATGACTCTAGCCTTCATTGTTCAAAAGGAGACATCTGCACTTTATAATTGTTATAATAATATAAACAGTAGTCGGTTGACTGTTTTAGTCAGTTATTTACGAGTTGAAGTGAAGTGATCATCAAGTTTGTGAAAATACCAAATTTTTTAACAAAAAATAAAACATATACTATCATCGGATTGTTTAAAAATATGGTGAGTATTGATACAGATCTAAATAAATGTTTTATGAAATAAATTTTGTATGTATTTGGCATGTAATCTAGTAGATTTGTACCCGGAGAACCTGCAGATCGAAGTTTCGATCCTGTAGGATCAATGGTTCAGGAGTTATGGTTGCTTAAATTTGAGCAATTTGCAGTGTTTTTGACAGGTAAGGGCGCCGCCATATTGGTTTGTAGTGACGATCGCGCGCCTCAGATGAAAAATATCATTTTTCCAGGCACTATCATACTAGTCTACATACAAACTTTCAGATTTTTAGTTAGGCCTAAAATATTTTTGATCCGAAGAGCCTTTGGTCGTTTCTTAACCGTTTGATTGCGAACAATACCGTTCAATGTCCGCTGCGGAAGTTATCGTAGTACGCTGTTGACGCCCCGAGATATTCGCAGCGAAACGTTCCAATTATGACCACTCCTGTATCGCATAGAGCAAACATCTTGCTCTTCGCTGACCCGCAGTCAGAGGATCAAAAGTGCTTTCTTCCCGAATCTTGCAGCGAGAAAATTGAAATCTAACGTTCGAAATCGAAATTTAACGTTTAGTTAAACGCATTGATATCAAGACACTACTGCAAAATTATAACTCTGTAGCAGCTAATCGCAGCTCTAGAGCCCCATAACTATAGCTGTGTCGTTACTATACAGGGTGTTCGCGGTTAATTGGACAAGCCTTTTTCTCGTAAACAAGGAAACTGGAAGAGGAAGAACTTACAGAATAATTTATTCGCAACACGATAACCTGTGTCAATTTTGGTAATTATTTAGAAGTTGGTCCTCCTCACTGATTTTGATTATCTTGACATAAGTATGTTTCCAATAAGGTCATCGTTCTGAACAACTTCTCTCTGAATATTACTTTTATTGTCCTCAATCTATTAACATTAAAATACTATTACTGAAGACTTTTTAATTGTGAATAATAATAAGTCCTCCACAGTAACGTCATCTAATTACTTCGTTTGAGATTATAATGTAACAGGAAGTTTCCGAGCCTCTTTCGGATACAGCGCAATTATTGAAATCCAATTAATAGATTTCCGATAGGTAAATATTTAATGTAACACTGAAAAATGTATTATTTGTGTATCAATAATTCTGAATGATTATCTGAGAGATAATTAAATTCTACTTAATCGCTTACATCCAATTATTTTCTTTACACGTTGATTTCTAGTCCAATATTTTGACAAAATCGAAGTTATTTATTTAATGAATTATTTAATCTAGACAAATAGTTATGTCACTGATTTCAATGTATTGAAGAGGAAACGTTTAAAAATGAAGATAAAAAATGAATGTCACTCCAAAATACAAAAACTATTATGATTCAACAAATTAGATCTTAAAAATCTTATTGACAATTTTGTTTATTAACATTTTTTCATTTTAGAAGGAAGCTATAGAATTATTGAAATATTTACAACCAATTCTTCTCTAGCAGCCTCTCTCTCGGTTCCTTTTTATCTTACACAATATTGATAAATTTTATACATATAACAGTAAAAATGAAACGACAATTTCACTGTTTTATAAAACATATTTAAAGTTTTATTGAAACTTTTCTGATGTTTTACGGATTTCAATACCATGTGAATACAAGCACATGTGCACGATTCGTGTCCGAGTACTGGAATTGTTCTAGAGAGCCCGACAAAGACCGAGTAAACAATATATTAGTTCATTTTCGCGTAGGGAGAAAATATTTCTGGAGTTGTTTGCTACACGTCTGTGTTCCGAACAGAATATTAATAATCGTAATTACAAACGGAGTAGCAGAGACTGCGCACTAGGGTATTAATTAACAATTTCAACGTCAACAGGCGTTTATTTATATAAGCTAAACGAGTAACGACATTATTCATGAATATGTCAGGGCAAACGCTTGATGATAAATAAATAGTAACTATAACATATCCCACGGGTACGTCTCCCTGAGATCTTCTTTAATATTCAACAAAGTCTTTAATTGTTCTCTCTCGCAAATATGGGAACTGCGAGCACGAATGCAAAGCCTGAAATTACTCAAATTACTCAAATTACCCGGAAATGCCTCGATCAAAGCCAAAAGCCTGTTTAATCAGTCGCGTTGACGTCATACCAAGCGAAGATGAATGGCTTATTTAGTAGCGTTTCGGATCAGACATATGCGTTCCTACTGTCAAACAAAAAGTTCGCCCAAGAATCGAACCAGAGTTCAAGTCCTCATTAACTCTTGCGCTTCAAATTGAATTTATCCCCTTATAACTCTCCGTAACGCCGTACAACTTTTAAGTACATATTCAGATCCGTTATTGGCATTTTTTCAGTCTTCCTTCTTTCATAAAATTTAATACAATATTTATAATATTTTATATTATTATATTATATTAACAATATTAATGTTATAAATATTAATCATAATATCATATCAATATATATAATATTATATTAATTATAGTAATATTAATTATATGTTATATTAATTATATGTTATATTAATTATATTAATATATATAATATTTTATGTCTGACATTCATTATTGGCATTATTTTGGTCTTGCTTCCTCCATAAAATTTAATATAATACTTATCGTCCTTTACAACTTCTTTGTTTTCGATTCGTTGTATATGAAATTTTTCCGGACATATTTGTAACATTTTTCGGATTGAAATGAGACGGAACACAACACAATTCGGAGCATATTTGCTTGTTTAATTATACTGTATTAGTGCTAATTACTGTGTCTAATTATTTGTTGTATTAAAAGTAAATCTAGATACTGCAACATTATGTTCTTTCATACATTAATACAAACATAAATAAACACATTTCGTACCGCAGCTACTAAAATCATTTCTATTTAAAAAGGAAAAATATCTAAATAAAAAAATGCAAGTTGAACTTCAATTATCAGATTCTCTTGCTTCTAATAATATGCTTTCGTCAAAATATATCACAACATGGACATCATAAAATTGGATATTTCATGTATTATACATATGGCATGTATAGTATAAGTCAATCATTCTCCACTTAAATTATAGCATAGAGTAAAAGCATAGAGTAATAGGTAGTAATACTAGCCTAGAACTGGCCTAGATGTAACCAGATAAATAATCCAATTGACATGGATCTCGAGCATAGCTCAACCGCTGGTCATCCAAGTAGTACAGCTGAACCATCGGCCAGCCAAGTATAGCTCAACCACTAATCATACAAGTCGTACATCAATCACTGGTCATAAGAGTAGTAATATCTCAACCAGTGGTCATCCAAGTAGTATTGCTCGACCACTGGCCATAAAAGTAAATATTGTTCATTCATCAGAAAAGTTACACAACTCAAAATATATTTCTAAAGAGAAGTATAATAATAAATATATAAATTGTGGTGTACTTTACAACTAATGTACATGACAATTAACCCAGTATCTAAGTAACAACAAATTATTTTACATTTCTAAGTTGGCGATATACGATAAAAAAGATTGGCCATTTTAGGTAAATTTCAAATGGCTCTCCTGTAAAATTTCCTTTTTTTTTACTTATGTCACTTTTCTTATGAATGAACGATATCTCAACTACTGGTCATACAAGTAGTATAGCTCAACCCCTGCTGATGCAAGTAGTATAGCTCAACCACCGGCCATCCAAGTAGTACTAATACTAATAATAGTAATATTAGTAATAATCTCATTATTTATAGAATGACTTATTACAGCTTCTTATTATTCCTCATATTATTGGGTTATAATATAAATTCGTTCGGTTGCAAATATAAAAATGTTCTAATTTTAATCGTTAAAGTACATAACCGTGATTGAAAAGGAGCCACTTGCAGTAATTATATAATCGATTGAATATAATTCTGTATATTATTGATAAATCAGAAGAGGCACCGAACGTATTAGGTGTGTAAATAAGTTCCCTCCCCTTTTCTTCTACGATCATAACTTCTGACTGAATTCGAATTACTTCCCGATTTTGGTACCACCTGAAAGAGTGTTCATTTACTTTTAAGAAGAGTCGTGATGAGCGCTCTAAAAATTTTCAGTTCTATGCAAAAATTTCATCAATATGGCGAGCGAGAAGCATCATTTGCGTCACTGCTTACTCTTTGCATTCCAGCTTAGGAAATCAACTGTTGAAGCTACTGAAATGGTTTGTGCGGCACTGGGAGAGAATGCTAAAGTCGGAAATTTTAATTTGGAAGACGACGATCGTTCAGGTGAACCGAGAATTGCACAACGAAAAATCCGACCCAGACGCAAAAATAATTGGCAGAGATATTACATTTTATGTAATAAAATCTTGAATTTGGAAAGAAAGAGGGAAGAACTTATTTGCACACCTAATATTTATGTTACGACCGAATATTTTTATTATTATTATCACCGTTCAGAGATGAAATACACACCAAGTGC
The DNA here is from genome assembly GCA_028455795.1 of Lasioglossum marginatum. Lineage (NCBI taxonomy): Eukaryota > Metazoa > Arthropoda > Insecta > Hymenoptera > Halictidae > Lasioglossum > Lasioglossum marginatum. Next base: position 450,493 of record CM052251.1, on the reverse strand, counting down.
AAAGAACAGAGACTGAACTAGAATATCCAAACCACCGTAAAATGTCAGAACGAAGTATCATTAAAGCTGAAGTAACTCATTTAGAGTTCTGAACAAGGGAAAAATGTTCCCAGAAGCATGACGACAAGTACAAACAGGAAGTTTCATTTGAATTCTTTCGGGATAAAGAACTAACTCCTTAACTCAATACTGTAACCGGATTAATTAAAGGGAGGAGAAAAATATGAAACCATGAAGGAAAGTGGGTGAAACTAACTTAATAGGAAAAGTAAACGATGTTGCGCACATCAAGGCGCCTACATCCTCTTCATTATACGAAATACATCCTAATTTTACGGCGAAGGGAACGGCTCCGACATGCTACTTTATTTGGGCGGCACGATCTTAAATAGTTTCAAATTTATGCTTCCGTCTACTAACATGCATTTCCTCGCGGGCCTGGGGATTCTATCCCCTGCAAAATTTACAGGGGAAGTTGCAAGCTTTCGCTATAAAATATTTAATTAGTTGTCTTAACGACTCACCGGCTTCCTCTTATTCCGCCATGCCAAACTTTTGCGGACTACGCCATGAAAATTTCTACACGGGGCTAAATTTTCGCTAAGGTTGCTCGTTTCGTTCTCGACGCCCCGCTTAATAAAACAACAACGATAACAGTGATACGGGAAATGGGCGTGATATATAGGGTGTGATCGATCTGGAGGTACAAACCGCAAGGAGGTGACTCTAAATGAAAAATTAAGTCGAAAAAAAAGTATAATGATTTTTTGTTCTCCAGAATAGTGGGTGTGAAGGTCCGTTGGGTCGCGTGCTTTAGTATTTGCAGGAAGTATATAGGTGTCCGAAAAATGTTGTACTTGAGAAAATTTTCCTTTGAGAAAATGTCCTTCGCGGCTTCGTCGAGGAGTTATTAACGAAAAGACACAGACGGACCAATCAGAGCGCGTCTACAGCGGACGGTTTCCAGGTAGGCCAATCCCAACGCCACGCTCAGTAGAACCTCTGCTCTGATTGGTCCGTGTTTTCCGCTAATAACTCCTTACTAGAGCCGCGAAGAACATTTTCGTAAAGAAAAAAGTTATTTAAAATGATCTTAGGAATCACCCTTTTCAATTTCGTTCGAAGTAGTTCCTTTCCAAGGAAACGCAACATTTTTTGGACATCCTATATAGTATATATTATTACATATTATTACTTATTATGTTATATAATCATATTATACAGGGTGGAAATTATAAAGCGTTACAGTCGAAAATCTCCGAAAATATTGGTTATACGCAAGAATGTTTCAGATGAAAGTTGTTCAATACCGAGGGGGACATCATGTGGTGGAACTTTTATTTTTCCCGGTGGACACACCAAGGTGAGATGATGGTCAACTTTCTTCTTTTAAATGGAATGATACGTTTTTTTATCCACCATCAAATAGTGCGTTTCAAGACGAATTCAACGACTTATGACTCAAGGTCGTTCAAGGTCAAACTTGTGAAGTGAAGTTTTTGGTGTGACAGTCCTCGTTTTGGTGTGAAAGTTCGAAGGCACGAAGTAAAGTACAAATAAAGCGATCATACCTTTTCTGCATTTTCCTGGTTTCCCAAGTTTGACCTTGAACGACCTTGAGTCATAGTTCGTTGAATTCGTCTTGAAACGTACTATTTGATGGTGGATAAAAGAACGTATTATTCCATTTAAAAAACGAAAGTTGATCTTCATCTCACCCTGGTGTGTCCACCGGGAAAAATAAAAGTTCCACCACATGATATCCCCCTCGGTATTGAACAACTTTCATCTGAACAATTTTTCCGTATAATCAATATTTTCGGAGATTTTCGACTGTAACGCTTTATAATTTCCACCCTGTATATTATTACTTAATAATACATATTGTTTGTCTCGCTCTAAAATAATGTCAAGATTATAGAACAACATAATAAATGGATGAAACAAACTAAATCTGAGAAATATTTATATAGGGTGACTCGGTTGTACCACAAGTTACCGATCACCCTGTATATTCCCGCTGATACGGTTTCAAAGGAATTATTTTTATAAACAGTTCCCTTCTCTCTCGCCGATTACTAATACCTTTAATCCGCGTGCGTGTCCAACACAACCGAAATGTTTTTCCAATACTCATATCAATTTCCGGGATACAGGCTTTTAGGTGTTAATGCGATATCGGTAAAAATATACACGGAGATAGAAACAAATACTCTCGCGTTCAAAAATCATGTAATAATTCGCCGATAACGTGCCGCTTCTCCGTGACACTCGACATTTCCATGTGAAAAGTGCGTAACTCGTCCGGTAATACGTTTTCGACAGTTCATAGCAAAATTCGTAACCGATGTGATACTGTTCACGTTTCCAATAACGTATCGAGATGTGTCCCAGGTTTAAAGCGCCAAAATGTTTCGTTACATTCTATACGTCTAGACAAGAAACAAATGTTACATATAACATTATGTCTTACATATTTTATATATGTTATATAGACATTGGTTGTTTAACGCTTCATTAAAAAGTTGTAAACAAAAATACAGCATCCGAAGAGAACAGTCAAGTTATATTTATGTTCGTGTAGTTTCATGTAGTATTACTATTATAATATTATAATTTCATACTAATTTTTGTTTAATACTAGGTATTAGCACTAATCATTTAATACTAATATTAATTCTTTAATCAATTAATCCTCTCTTTAATCAATCATTTAATAAAAAGCCGCATCGATTGCTGCATAAGAAAATGTATGGTTATATGTAATACTAATAACGTGTTAATTGTCTAGCTTGTTTTTATTAATGTACGAGGTTAGGTATAGGTTAGTACGAATTATTCGCAACAGATGGCGCCCACGAATAAAGGTGTTTTCCTCGCTTAAATCAACCAGTGGTAAACTGTCACGTAAGAAGTATGTGTACAACTTTGAGGTTACTTTGGACGTACAATAATTTATAAGTTAATTATATATTCTGTGTTGTTATTTTATGTAAGTACAACAGATATTGATGTAAGTTTACATTACATAAACAGTTTTTATTGTATTTTTCAAAATTTATTTGTAAAAACACAAATTCGCTCTTGCCCCGTAAATATTGTTATATGGGGCAAGTGCCTACGATCACGGTGGGGTAAGTGCATACTATATATGTAGACAGTTCATGTTCACTATTTCAGTTTATTTTTTGTACTATAATTCTTAATGAAGGATACGTAGGGTATTACCCTATATTTGTAACGACAACATTCTTCTAATAATAAATATCATATTTATATTTTAAACTTTGTTTTGATATCACTTTCATATTTCAGCATAAAAATACTTGTTTGTTTAAAAATGGATAACTATAAAACTAAACAATATAATTTAATGCAATAAAAAGCATTTTATAGCAGGCTTGTTAATCATTCTTTTCATGCCCCGTAGCACTTGAAATAAGGTTTGAAAGCATTTTTAACTCTAAGTTACGCTCTTGCCCCATTTCCGAGGCAAGTGCATAGTAGTTGACATTTTTTACAATATCCTATCAAAATGAAACTTTTCAAGAAAAATTAGAATCCTACGTAATATTAGTTCATCAGTAATAACTGTGGCAAGCGTTTGATACCGACAGCGTTAAGTTTTTACATACCAGACTGAAAATACACAAGTTTAAAGTCAACCTTTGCAAAAACTCGTACGCACTTACCCCACTTCACCTTACTACTTCTACCGAACCAACATGCTGCAGGAATCGATTGCCACTGGTTCATTTCGAATTGTTAATAATTCGCGAACTAATCCAACATTGCAATGCAGTCACTCTTCCCGTCGACTTATTCCGGCGAACAGGATGATCCTCTAAAAAGATGGCCACCTGTAGTCGAACACCGTCGTTATGCGTGTCGTTATACTTAATCCAAAAAGCTTTCCGAAACGAGTAATCTCGACAGCAGCGCCGTTGTTTAATCGATTTCGCGATTTTATGCGTCACAGGGGATTAATTCTAATTGTCATACAAGTCTTCCGTTTGTTCCGTCTGGTGACGTTTGCGCCTCCGTGATTGTCAACGGTGCTTATTATTTTACGGAATCGGCTTAGCGATCGGTCGCGCGCGAACGTGTTACCAAGTGTTTACGACCGTTTCGTTTTGCGAGCGACGCGGCGTGCGCGCACACATCGCTGCCGCCGACGCGACGCGACGGGGAATCCACTTTAATCGCGAAAACGATTTCGGATTGTCCCCGCAATTCTTTCGCGAGTTCCGCGCCGAGCAAAATTTTCGACGAATTCACGCGGTAACGCGAATTACGATTCGTTTTAATCGGGCGCGTGTCGCGTCGTGTTTTCAACAGGTCCAACGCTGCGACGCGCGACGACGCCGCCGTCGAATCGCGAGCATAAATAGCGACGCGCGAGGTGGAAATTTCACGATATAATGTCAACTTGTCAACGGCCACTGCAACAGCCGAATTCTGCGCTTTTCGTCGGTCGGAATTTCGAATGACACAGACAAATATCTCGTTATTGGTAAATCATTGGACGACTTCCAAGCGGCACCGTATACTTTACATCCCGGATTGTGCCTCGGATTCCCCGTTTTAAGTGACAGACTGCGCGCCGAGGATATTAGATTTTCGATGCTGAATCCTAAATTTTCTGTCTTCTCCCCCTTGGATATTGAATTCTACAAGGCTCTCCACCTTCTGTATGACCTCCCAGGCATTCGTGGACATCTAATAAACAAAGTTGTATATACTGACGAGTTTATGCAATTACGACTTATCATTAGACTGCGGATTTTATGCATTTATGACAAAAATGAGTAGGTCTAATTTAAAACAGTAACAATATTTGACAAATTTAAAAATACTAACCCTAAACCAAATTGAATTTGCAACAGGCCATTCGATAGCTTATCCAAAGAAAATACTATGTGCAAATTTTCAGCCCCACATGTCGACATATGAGGTGACAAAGAAAATTAGGTTTTTCCGCAATTTCTTTTATCCTTTTTAATTGAAAATTCTGAAAAAATTAGGCATATTTTAGCCTATGACTTTTTTTCTCAATGTTTAGCTTCGAAACCGAACTTTAATTTCTAATAATCTGTTAACTTTTGTGGCCATTACGTATTGTAGAAAGTGGAACAATCGTTTGATTGCATCTGGGTTCGAGTAAAGAGAACGAATACCTTTGTCAGTGCAGAAATTGCCCGTTAAAATCCTTCAAAAACACGCAGTCCGATTATTTCTCTTGTAAACGTCAACACGATTGTTCTGTATATACGATCATTAATTCTCTTTGGCAAAACGTAATCTCAGCCGACAAAGTGGTAAAATATTATTCGTTTTGTCGATATTTATGGTATTTATTTTTGATAAATAAATACCATATCTGATTGATATACCTCACATATCTGATTGTACAAATCGTTGCATTCTGGCTTCGCATACTTTTACACGGGGTATTTCCACCTAACCTGACCACCTTAAGGGTAGCGTCTACTCCAGCAGACGACAGT
>CM052251.1:432393-444886 GCA_028455795.1 Lasioglossum marginatum | reverse complement strand
AGTGATCCGGAACATTCACGCGAACCGACAGTTCCGCGACAAAACAGAGACGCTATCCTTAAATGTCTTGCTTATTTTTTATGCGGTGGTAGACAAAATGGGATTACATATTCTCATTACAACAGTCTTATAGTTCACAAAAGAACATTACACTTCCTCAAACAAAAAATTGTCTCATGGTTACAACTGCAAGTTGATGCAGCTAAATTTTGAATTCATCTCAACAGTTTGTTGAATTTCTTCTGTTCCACACCTTGACTTCGTTATCCTCGATGTACATTAATATTTGTAAATAAGCTTATAAATAACTGGTGAGCATCCGGCGTCGATCGCGCCGATGGAAAGTTGATCGAGTTCCTGGCTCTAATGAGTGTAAGTAAGTAAGTGCGATCTCCAGCATGACGAGGGTACGAAAGCGACGTGGCGGTTTTCCGATAAAAATAACCAGCTCGCTCTGCAAACTGTAACCGATAAAACTGAATTATGCGGGAGACCTAACGTGCTACGGCGGAATCTCTGTAACAGTGAGCCCAAGAGACTGGGAATCCAACCTGGATGAATGATACATTCGAATTAATGAAGATCGCTCGAATTTAAGTGCTGAGCCGAGGGGGCTCACGGGCAGCAACTTCGCTTTGAAGCTGCGTCGCAAAGCCGCCAGAAAGGGAAAATAGAAGTGCAACCTTTTCCAAAGGGTTCGCTTTTTTCTCTGTCGCTCTGGCGAGCCCTCTGTGTTGGTCTTGCATAAGAAAACAAACGAGAACAGAGCTAACTTTACATGACCCGTAATCGTTACGTGGGAAACTTAACTGAAAGATAAACAAAGTTTCGCGCTGCACATATCTCCGTTTATAAGCAACTAGGATACTTAACAGTGACTCCAACAAGTATCGGCACAGGAAATTTCTGAAAAATTGTTTATCGATATTTAAAAGAAGGCCACACACATATGCAGTCATAAGTTGGGTGAAACTTCACCTGGGGAATCAGGTAACTCTAAATTCTAGGGAACTCTCCAGGGAATTCTAAACCTTTTTTAATATAATCCTGTAGATTTTGACTATAAAATACCGAAAATCCAAGTTTTAATCTTAGCAGTCCACTGGTTGAAAAGTTATGCGTGTTTAAAGTTCAATAAGTTTCACCGTTTTTGGCACGTGAGGACATGCGCCATGTTGCTTTGTAGTGAGGGTCGCGCGTCATCTAACGGGCGGAGCAGCTTGCATAAGTTGTAATGCAAGACGGAGCGTGTAGAATAGCTTCGATAAAGAATTATAGATTTGTAATTACGGTCGCGACATTCCTTGCGAGAATTTATACAGACAGATACAGAAAATGTGTGCAAGAGTAAGAAAATGCAGTATATAATCTCTTCATTAAAAAATTGAATGAAGCGCATCTGGAGGCTAACATAGAAGCGGTTGTAAAGAAAATAGATTCCTTAATGCGAAGGTCAGAATCAAGAAACACATGATATTTCTGAATCCAGACATCAACCGATAAGATTCAAGATAGGAGAGGCAAGCCTAGAGATGCAAAGTCCTAAAGAATACAGGCTCAGTGTTCAAGAGCTGGGATTTAGGACACAAGATCAGGAAAACAGACTCAACTCTAACTAAGAATCATATCCTAAGAGTGAAGTATATTTCTTTCAGGGTCGCAGCTTTGGATAAAACCATCTCCAAATGCTAGTAATGAAAGTTGAAGGTATCTGACAGAATGAATATGATCGCCGAACGGAAACCGCTGCGTAAAAGTACGAAGATGGAATACTCACATGATGCATTCCCGGAAGTCGGGCAAATGATAAATTAAGGTTTGCGCCGGTAAGATCGGAACGACACGCGATTGTGCGCAAGAACGCCAACGCAACGCTGCGTTGATTGGAATTTAGTGTAGACTAGCAGAGACTGGTAGCGCTCCCGTTTCTCCAATTAAGCTGGCCGAATGTAAATCAGACTAGGGGAAATCCCGCAGCCTGTCGGCAGGATTCACTCGCGGAAGGAACATGGCACCATGAATTCGTTGCCGAGGAAATTGTTAACCCCAGGAAGATCTTCAAGAGTGAAGTTGAATCGCGTCTCAACGGCGAATTTCATCGCTGTAAATTCGTAGTCGTGTTTTCCACAGTTTTCCGAATTCCCTAAGCCTGATAAAGTGCCGCCTCTCAGATAATGGATGTCCAATTTTCAAGACCTCTGTACAGGGGACAATGTTCTGGACACACGGCGATTACCCTGGAGTTTCCACAGACGAAAGCTGTCTGCTTGATTGGGGATGTTAGCTTGGCTCTAATGGACCTTTGGATATTAAGCGGAAAGCCCGATTTAGAACACTGAAATTAAAGGTGATCCTTTTATTTTCTAAAAATTATGAACCGGTTCAGTTTTACATAAACATTCTTTTATCCTGTACTACTTAATATATATTTATGTCGATACAAACAGTCGTTTTGTTTATAAGACTTTTATTATTTATATATAACATATTTATATCTTCGTTATTTTTGCCGATTCAAAAAATTGTCCTAGAGTAAATTTGACTAAGAACAGCGAATGATCTATGACTGTTTTATTTGTCAAGGTCATGGAAATTTTTTTCATATAACATTTTTATATAACTATTAATTTGCTAAAAATTCCTAATAAATATTTAAACTATTATAGCTCCGTGAAAAAAATTGTACAATAATCCAGCCAGGCTCATATTAAAGCTTGAAACGTCAACTGCCGAAATCCCTCCTTAGCCTTTTCCTATTTTGCAAATTCAAGCGGCTCTACGAGGATGAAAAAGTTTTTGCATACCTGAATCCAACATAGACTTGAAGATTAAAGCTTCTCCTTTAAAATTACCGTTCAAAAAAACTTTGAAAAGTGTATAATAAACACGAAGTGGACATACTAATGAGAAAGAAATTTTCTTCTCAATGCGTTATTTCTAATATAAGTTTGAACCATACACCAATTTTCTTAACAACAATCATTGTCCAGCTACATCATGCACAAATATCATATAGAAAATCTATAGTGGAATTTCGAAAGTATTGGCATCAAGCTTTAATATGAGCTTAGTAGGATTATTGTGCGATTTTTTCGCAAAGTTATAATAGTTTAAATATTTTTAGGAAATATAGGTGGTTCGGAACCCACCGTAATAAAAAGTAGGTCCCGCTGAAATTAGGCGATAGTGAGAGTGGAAGAGAGGGAAAGTGGTAAATGGATTTGAAACCCCGAGGGGACCAAATATCATTACTAATTGGCAATTGGCAATATTTTTAGGAAATATTCAAACATCTGATGCAAAAATGGGTGACATTGTTGACGCGTGTTTCAACACTATCAGCTCCTGGGACGATACTAAAAACAGAAGAAGACTACGCCTATCCATTTTTACGTGACAATATCACAAAAACCTGGTGGTTAATTTTCACCTCGACGGGTGCACTCTCTAGTGAAGATCGATAACCCAGGCCCATTCAAGATTTAATGACTGAGGTTCAGAGTGCATAATTCGGAATTCACAGCCTATGATCCGAGATACCACGTCAGCTATCTTAAGATTTTATGATCGATCTTCAGCATCTGCATGCTGAAGTAAAAAGCTCAAAGTACAAGATCTTATAACCTAGAATCGGGGCACTGGAGCAACATCTCGGAGAAAGTAAATCAGAAACAGGGCTCTAAGTGAATCCTTTCATTGTCGATCTGTGTCGCATAATTCAAAAGCACTTACGGACACTATCATTTCGTTAGATAACTAAAGCCCAACGGAAAGGTTTAACCTGTGGAAAGCGTGTGATCAAATTAATAGAAACAAAGAATACAATAGAACTAATGAAACCGTAAAAGATAATAAGCATCGTTCATGGGTTACCCCCCTCCCCCACTATACATATTTAGTTTAAACATTGCAATGTAGTAATACGGTAATATGTAATACTGTGGCCGGGCGCGTCCTTGTTTACCATGCGCGACACCTTCTAAGATTCAATGAAATTCAGTTGGAAAGATCAGCTGTCTAGTCATTATTTATATGAACGATTAGTGAAGAATACAACATTCTTATACAGGGTGTCCCAAAAATGTAGTACTTCCTTGAAAGGAATGATTCCTGAGGTCATTTGAAGTAACTTTTTCCTTTGCCAAAATGTTCTCCGCGGCTTTGGTAAGGAGTTATTAACGAAAAACACAGACCAATCAGAGCGCGGCTTGATTGAATCCTTCCGCAGTAGCCGCGCTCTGATTGGTCCGTGTTTTTTCTGAATAACATTTTCGCAAAGGAAAAAGTTACTTCAAATGACTTTGGAGATCATCCCTGTCAAGGAAGTAGAACATTTTTGGGACACCCTGTACAACTCCGTCATTACAATTTGCCAAATATTCTTACACAATTGATTGCAAAGCTGCCTGGGATCTTAAAAAAAAACATTTGGAAGATGATAGTTATACGTTCACTTGACATTTACGTGGAGAATGTGGCTCGGTTAGCTGAAAAGTGAAAAGCTGAGGGATGAAGAGGATTTAAAGGAATAATCGATCATGTGAAACACGGGAAACGTCCAATAATCGTAAATTGATTGTCATTTAACAAGCCGCTACGGAACAAAGACGCGAATGCACATACTTCTCTCCGGCGGACGCTTCATCTTATTAGGTCCCGGACTGTCTCTGACAATCGTATCTTTAAAGTGATGAATCGCATCTCGGCTCGGTACCGTTTCACGTGAATTCTTTCCTGTCCGCGTGGACTTATCCCCACGGAACTGTTTAATTAAACAACCGACCGTTTCAGATCTCTGCGAAATTGCATTCACCCCGAAATGACCACAAATTAAATTAGCAATATTTCTTCAAAGCACGTGTACCAACATGACAATTCTTCTGAACAGCCCAAACACCTTGGCGTTCGAAAGGATGGATACAGTTATATTATTGGTTCTAAGAAAAAATTGATTCCAGTGTAGATAGAACCTTCTGTAATGACTTCATTATTTAACACTAATCCTCCCAAGCCCAAAACATATAAAAGTGAAACATCGTATAGAAGTGAGAAGATTGGATTTACTTCAACTTTGTACGGTTTTCATTATAATACGTGCTCAAATAAAGAAGACAATTCAGTCATTTCCTATGAAAGCGTTTTTATAATTTCAATAACTATGGCATAGAAAATCGGTCAATTTGATCGTGGTAGGTTTAGTGTTAATATTACTTTGTTTACTATATACTATACGAGGCATGCACAATTCGTAGCTCCAAGAGCCGCTCACCAGCTCACGAGCCGTAACAGAGCTCGGACATATGGTAAGGGAACCCACTAAGCATGTGAGTATAGAACAAGTTCACACTGTTGCAGTTCTCCCTACCCTGCGTGTGCCAGCCAGCTCGCGACCTTGCTCACGAGCCGAGTCGGAAGCTCGCGCTCACAAATCGTCCAGTTGTGCATGCCTGTACTAATAATATAATAAAATATATTACTATATAATAAAAAATTGTTTGGAACAAAATTAATTAGTTTTCAGCCGGCTGCAAAATGCAATAGAAAAGAATTCAAAAAAGAAAGTTCATGAAAAATGAAGGTGACCTTCATTTTTTTAAATGCCACTACATGTTTTTTAGTACATGATATTATTGCTTATGTCGAGACGAGTTTAACGATCTAGTATACTATGACCTTGAGATGACCTTTACAGTGCGGTCTTAACAGCAAGGCAGGCTGGAGTTGTTGATATTGATCTCTCGAAAGAAATATCAACAACTTACTGTTAAGATTATGTCAAGGTCATAGTCGTTCCCTTTAAATTGAAATAAAATTGTATTTTCTAATGTTTTGTTGTTTCCATAGCCATTGGAAAACGTATAGATATACGGGTAATGGTAATATAAGTAAACGTATAGTATAGTAAATGTTCTTCTAAGAAATTAACCACTTCGTTCTCAAGGACGTATTATGTCGCGACGTCGATAACGTTCGTATAAGGTCACAGACGAGTTATGACGCGACGCCGATACTGTTTGTACAGATCACAGACGAGTTATCACGCGACGCAATGCCGCTTGCGAGGTGCCACGGACGTGTTATCCCGCGACGTCGATACCGTTCGTGCGATGCTACAGACGACATATCTCGCGTGCTTCTTTATTAGATTAAGAGCTTTAATTCGAAAAATTATTAATTCTGGGAACGGTATAGGTAAAGAAAAACATTGATTTCAGGATATTTTTAATTTATTGATTGAAACGGTATAGAAATTAGCGGTGTCCTCAGACGGAGCAAAGAAAAGCCGCGTGTTTACACATCAGTGACATTACCCGAACGGTATTGCGTCGCGGGATAACACGTCCGTGGCATCGCGCAAGCGGCATTGCGTCGCGTGATAACTCGTCTGTGATCTGTACAAACAGTATCGGCGTCGCGTCATAACTCGTCTGTGACCTTATACGAACGGTATCGACGTCGCAACATAACACGCCCGTGAGAACCAAGTGGTTAAGAACGCGACAAAGAAATTCCAACATAAATATTCCAAAAATAAATCGTACTGTGAAGTGTAAAATGTTCTAAAGACTAAAGCCATGAAATTGCATGAGCATTAGCAGCCTCGTGACGAGGAATTCAGAGGACAATATAATATAATAACGTAATAATAATAACATTTTATTCTTCATGAGCGTCGGATGATTGATCCGTACACGATAATACTGTGCAATTTATAGTACATTCCTGCTTCGTCAATCGTTGAACGGCATTAAATCAGAACATCAGTTTGACGCGAGGGTGAAACGATTGGTCGCTAAAGGTTGCAAGTAAAGTAACGACATAAAAATTTTACGAGTCGTATAAACTGTCCATAAAGTATTGGAGAGCCAAGAACCGTTCCCGTTTTTCAGGCCATGTGCCACACACACTTTGAGGGATAAATATCAGTGAATTACGGGACACCCGATCGCTCGATCGGTGGAACGATTTTTATTACGACTTTGGCGGAAACAATACCGCCCCGGGTTTCGCCTACAAATTTTCACGCAATAAGACACGCGTTTCCCAAAGATCTCTTGCGTTCATCAAGGAGCCAGAGTCGCCAAACCAGGGGAACTGACGGGAATACAGTTACCCTTTCTCTGTAATTACCGGACTAGTCACTTGACATTGTGACACATGCACGGCCTTAGACCATACTGAGTGTCTCAAAATTCCTTCAACATCCGGAAAAATGGGAGGTTCCTGAGGTCATTTGAAGCGACATTTTCCTTTGCAAAAATGGCGTCTACGGCTTTGTTTAGGAGTTATTAACGAAAAACACGGACCAACACGGCGACTTAAATGGAGTTCTTCCTTTCTGCAATCATGAAAGTAGTAGACCCAGCCGTCAGGGCCATCTAGATTGAAATTTTCTCGTCACTAAAAATGACTTTTTTCCAGTTTTTCATCCAGTGGACGTGTTCACGAGCGAACTTTAGTCGTGCTGCTTTGTGTTTCTCCATTAAGGGTGGCCGTTGTTTTAATTTCTTCCGTTTAATGTTTCTTTTCTTCCGCATTTCCTTGTAAAATGCGATGTACATTTCTTAAATTTGTTTTCACAYCTACTTTCTCAGCTATTTGTCCTGTTGTGCCCTTAAAATTCGACGCAACACGCAAAATTGCACGTTTATCACGTTTGGAAGTAATGCTAGATCTTCCACTTCTTTTCGTTTTTCCATAAGCACTTGGTTTTTTTCACACATTATATATCGCGCAYCTACTTCTGTTTAATAATTTCGCAATHTTATWAATACTGTATTTTTCCGAGCGCAACAGAACGATTCGATCGACCTCACTCTTATCTAACTGCTTTCCTCGACCCATTATTTATTTTTCGTTTTAATAAATGTACTTATATTGTATGAAAATCACAAGATTCAACGTCTGAATACGCTCGCAGTAGAACACTTAATGGTAGAAGTCATATGAGTGGAAAATAAGCCAAATACTTATAACCTTATACTTTTGTCGTATTAATGTCAGACCGTGGTTAGATATCTTTCTTTAATTTTGCTATGGTATGCGATACAATCCTAAGATTTTGCGCATTTACTTTGGAGATGGTATATAGTATTCAGGATATAACGGATGTACACTTTCCACCTTTAAATATAAGAAATTTAAAAATATGCTAGGTGTCTTATTATTTTGTCGAGGACTGTATAATATAATTATAATGTGACATGCGCATGAGTGGCTTGTTATTTTTTACTTCTATGAATTATAACTCTTTGTAAAATAACAAACCGTGATTTAATTTTTTTCTATACATTCTATTAAGATTAGTTATTCTCCCAAAACTATTTTTTTTTTCTAAAACAGAACTTTGGGTTTCTGAGACCTGAGTGTGAAGCACATGTCTCAAAAAATAAGTGTGATGTTCCAGGGTTAATATCGCATATATATTGTTCTTACTATTCTTTTTTTTCAAATAAAGTAAATTGTGAGGAAAGAAATACAGATTTCATACTATCAACATCTACATTAAAATTTAACTCTTTCCAAATTATATTTGACAAAACGAGTCTGCCATATTTACAATAATAAGAGTAAAGTAAAAATGAACGAGTAGTAAAATATAATATTGCAGTTACAGTTTCCATAAATATTTATACAGAATGAGAGACGACAATGACTGCTTTTTCCACTCTAACACTTTAGCTTCGCGGTACTGCGACTTCTCAACGGACTATAGCACTTTGCCCACAATCGTCATCTGGTAGACGATATGTTAACTGAAACCGGATCTACACGTGCATATGATCTAAGTGCCGTATTGACATTATCTCGAAATTTGGACTGTTTTCTCTATCCGAGGACTGTCCCGGATTTACATCGACGACCCTGTAGAAGTTCGATCGCGAGAGGCTGGTACTCGAAGGTTGCGCCGGAGATAAGGATCCCGTGGATCTTTCCTCCGGATTGAAAGCGATCCCCGACCTCCGGTTCCCGTGCTTCTGATCCCCGTACTCGCTGGACGCTTTCGTTTTTTCTCCCGTCGCGCGTCATCCAAGGAAACAGGGTGCCGACAAAACAGCTAGCCCCCGGATTTGCCGAGTTACGAGGCCCGTCAGGGGTGAACCGTAAACAGATCTTTACAATGATGAAACGACGGGGAGAAGTTTTTGCGTTGCCTCGCATCGCGAAAAATAGCATCTGCGTAACGTAAGATCCAACCGCTCAAAATTCAGATTCCGCTGTGTAAGGCCTTAAATCCGAGTTACGGCGTCTCGGACAGAATACAAACTTGAGATTTCAGGCGAGAAATTCTAAATCCGAAATCTGAAACTCCGGGATCCGGTGTTGTACATAATTCAACGACCGGAGCACAAAACTCGGGACAGCGGAAGGGAGACCAAGAGACCTCGCAAAGTTCGATGCGTACAATCCTGGGTCTGCGTTACAGGCTCTAATATTAAAGATTTAGGTCCACGGAGTCTGGAAAAAAGATGCTTAGCACTGTGGAGATATCCTAATATGTCATTCCTTGTTGGTTTATAGTGTATCTGTTGGATACAGTAATTCAATCATTTGAAGTAGAATAACGTCTCCTAACCCTCGGATGGTGGGAGTTGGGTCCGATTTGATCCAGAATCATAAATGTTTCGTTCAAACAGAAAACAGTCAGTGTAAATTCTTGAGCATGGAAAAAGAAAATCAAATCCTAAAACTTAGTTGTAAAAATATGCACAGTGCATGTGGAGAATTAAGATCACACGTTTATGTACAGGGAGGTCCGTTTAAATAAGAACACCTAAATATCTCTTCAAGTTATTGTGATGCAAAAAATATTTGTTACGTAATGTGCATGGTGTCAATGGACCAAATATCTGGCACGAATATTTTTTTCCGAGGGTCATTTTTTTCGGAGTTGTCAAGGTCATCGATGTTTTTTGATACATAACTACATTTTTTTTATTGCATCGTGTAATTGATCGAAAAATACGTTCAGATATATACGATAACATGACCTTGAAATGTCAGGTCTTGAAATGTCATGATTTTTTAGGTCAGGTGCTTCATCTCAAGGTCATTTCAAGGTTAAGTTATTATACATATCTAAATGTATTTTCGATCAGTTACACGATGCAATACAAAAAAAAATGTAGTTATGTATCAAAAAACATCGATGACCTTGATAACTCCGAAAAAAATGACCTTCGGAAACAAATATTCTTGCCAGATATTTGGTCCATTGACACCATGCACATTACATAACAAATATTTTTTGCATCACAATAACCTGAAGATATATTTAGGCAGCCTTACTTTAACGAATCACGCAACGGAAGTCCAATTTTCGAAGATCAAGGTCATTTCAAGGTCATGTTATCATACATATCTGAACGTATTTTTCGATCAGTTACACGATGCAATAAAAAAAAATGTAGTTATGTACCAAAAAACATCGATGACCTTGACAACTCCGAAAAAAATGACCCTCGGAAGAAAATATTCGTGCCAGATATTTGGTCCATTGACACCATGCACATTACGTAACAAATATTTTTTGCATCACAATAACCTGGAGAGATATTTAGGTGTTCTTATTTTTACGGACCTCCCTGTATACAGGGTGTTCATTTGAAATCTTTCTAGCCGAATATCTCGAAAAGTATGAAAGATATTAAAAAAGTGTAAAACACGTGTCCAAGGATTTCGAGGGGGGAAGAGGGGGGCAGTATCAGTTTTTTATTTGAGTGCCGTTTTCAAGGGCGTTCGAAGGTCAACTTTGTTTTTTCAAATGGAAACCTATATTTTTTATTATGGGATCTTATTGTACGTAAAAAGACCAGCAATTTTCGTAGGATACTTTTTTTATCCGCGCACTAGTTTCGGAGATATTTAAAGAGAAGTAGAGCTGGGCATATTATTGCGTAAAATTCTTTAACGCAAATCGTTGATGTTTTCCAGTTGTACTAACACGTACTGTTTGAAAACAAAATTGTCCTCTATTGACCTCTTGTTAATGTTGTCTGTCTTTCAATATAAGATTGTACTATTCAGTCAAGTGTGAATCATCGTAATAAGAGATACTATATCGTAGTACAATTAATTGTATAAAATGGGGTATTCTTTAGAAGAACGAGTAGAAATAATTTTTATTTATGGAGCTGATGAGTGTGCTCGTCGAACTGCTGCTACGTTTAATGAGAGACATCCTGATACACATGTTTCTCATACGTACGTGTTACAATTAGTTGCAAAGTTGAAGGAGACAATGGGGTGACAAATTTAAAAAGAAACCAACCAAAATTCATAAAAGAAGCTGATCAAATCGAAATTATAGGACAGTTTACTGTGAATCTTACTAATAGTTCAATTCGACAAGTTTCAATGTGGTAACTGTTGTATCAGTGGGATTTGTGCACAAATTATTTAAACATAACAAATTTCATCCTTATAAAATGCAGTTGCATCAAAAGTTATTGGAAGATGACTTTGACAGGCGGATTGAGTCTTGTGAGGAATTAACAAATATGATCAACGTCGCCCCTAATCTAATTAAAGACATTTGTTTTAGTAACGAATGCACTTTTTTCTTAAATGATGCTGTAAATCGTCATAACTGTCGTTATAGGACTGAAAATCCACATCTGATTAGAGAAAGTAATACTCAATGGCCGGAAAAAATAAATGTTTGGGCAGGCATTTTAGGAAATGCTATTATAGGTCCTCTGTTTTTCCAAGAGAATTTGAATGGCAATCTGTATTTAAATTTACTGGACGACATCATTGATCTACTTATGACAGGAAGTCTTGAAAAGAGATGGAAACCACAAGTTTTTGTTAAATGAAGAACTTTTGTACATCCAACATGATGGTGCTTCCCCGCATTACACGTTACCAGTTCGCCAGTGGTTAAACAATCGATTTCCACTAAGATGGATCGGTAAAAGAGATGTTATTGAGTGGCCACCAAGATCACCAGATCTAACTCCAGTCGACTTCTTTTTGTGGGAACACTTAAAGTCTGTTGTTTATAAAACACAACCAGAAAGCGTCAACGATTTGCGTCGCAGAATTGTACAGGAATATAAAGCTATTCCAACAGATACCTTCAAAAATGTTCGTTCAGAATTTGAGAATCGTCTGTATTATTGTTTAAAAAAAAACGGAGAACATTTTGAAAATTTGTTATAGTTATAAAGAAATTACAATCTTTCTCGCAGTATAAGTATGACTCGCTCTACTTCTCTTTAAATATCTCCGAAGCTACGAAAATTGCTGATCTTTTTACGTACAATAAGATCCTATAATAAAAAATATAGTGTTTCATTTGTGGTAACAGTGTTTTTGAACTTTATTTATTAAATATATACAGGATGTATCCGTTAAGTTATGTCACCATTTTTTAGGCATTTCCAGTAGTGCAATTAAAAAATGTTTTAGACAAAAGTTTCTCAGTACTTGGTGAGCTACATGTTCGCATATTCTTAAATCTGAAAAAATGTTTTTTACGTAAAAAAGT